>JALLOT010000569.1:0-19127 GCA_036939595.1 Thalassiosira livingstoniorum
TCCAACCAGTCCTCAATTAATTGCGCATGTCCCCAAATAGATCCATCGTTGCTGCCGCCACCAATACTTAGCTCTATCCAACATCAGCGACAAGCCACATCTAAAGTCGTTGTGTCTAACTGCGGTTTTGCAATCGATGCCCCCCAAACCCCGCACTCTCCACTCTCCCGACCCCCGCTCATTCTGCTCCATTAATCTATCGGTGCATCCCGATCGTCCTGATCGTTCCGAACGTCCTAGTCGTCGTCGTTCATCTCATTTTTCCCAATCCCCTCGTTGTCGCGTCCGTCCTCGCCTCCGCTGTGTCTTCCATTGGCAGTTCCAAACTGTCCTCCATTGCAACTTGCATGTTCAAGGAGCGCGTGGAAAGTGTAGAAGATGGCACCTTTCTCCCGACACTTTCATCGCTGCTGTCGCTGTCATCGCAGTCCGAAAGTGCCAATTCAGACAGCCCCACTATCTTTTCCATCGGTTCCATTGTCGCTGTGTTTGCTCCATCCTCACTCCTCCCCTCCAACTGTTCCAGCTGCTCTGACTGCTGAATTGTGTGTGTGAACCGTTTTAAGGCAAACACGCTCTCCCACTCCATCTGTTCGATTTCGATGGCCTCCATGCTCGATGCGTTCTACAGCTCCAGTAGATCCGTCTCCACGACGTTCACAAAGTCCACACCCCCAAGATTCCCCGCACTCACACTCCCTGCATTTGTTAACACGACTGACTTGGGAGATAATTTCCACGTGGACAAGACGAGACTCCCATGGGCGTCCTCAAGAGGGTGTTGGATGGAGTGCGAGCATGCTGTCCATTTCCATCTTAGCTCAGGTAGCTACGCCGTGGTGGGATGCTGGATTCGCTGGATTGGCTGGGTCGTCATAATGGCCACGATGGTCACGAGCAACCACTCGGGCGTCAATTGGTTCATGACCCCGGGACCATTGGCGATGAGGGAGAAGGGGGACCAGCTAGCTGGCCACCCATCATCTTGGTTGTGTGAGCTTGTTTGAGTTTCAGGTTGTTCAATGCAGAATTTTTGAATTTGAACTTGCCTGGTATGTTTTTCACGTAGCCCCTACGATACCTTACCCTATCTACCCTCAAAAATATTTTTTATCTAGCAAAAGCGCTAGGTAAATTACCTCCGGCCGGAGGAAGTACATACCTAGGTATTGTACAATACTGTAGTACTATGAATGATATTCTAATGATAATATTATTATGGTACATACTATTGTACTTACCTTACCTTATTGTAAGTTGCTGTAAGTATTGTACCATAGTCATAAGTACATCTACTATTGTACTACTAAATTCTTTCTTGGCTTGACAGCTCTTGACAGTATGCGTACAATACTTGACGCCAAAGAAGCTTCAAGCTTCTCCCATTTCAAAGATCCGTCCGCACGCCGATCATTGAACCCATATTGAATGAACCTGTGTGTGCAGATAGAAAGCCCGAGGATTATTTTACCTACCTCTAGTACACCTTATCATATTGCTCCTTTTTTTCCGTCCTAGAGCAGTAGCTGACTACTGAGTCAATCCTTGTTAAAAAGCATTTTATCCAAGACTGCCTACAATACTAATGCCACGCCCCCCGGCAACTAAGTTTCCATCGAACCTCCTGGAGTGATTCACAAGCAAACCGTTGCTAGATCAATAATGTCCAGACTGGTAAGTTTCCCATTCAGTGAGTCAGGCGGAAGCCTGCAGACTGCAGACAATCGCCCAAAATTCGCTCCTTGATTGTGACTCATTCAACGTTACAAACACTCACAAACTTTGGTTCGCCACTCTCTCTAGCATTCAACAACAACAAAAACAATTCCGCAATATTTAGTAAAGACAAGAATTGAAATTAGATTATGCAACTGTGCTGGATTCAAAGAAAGACTTAGGGTCAATCGTTCAAAAGCCTCTTAGGCAAGAGAAGCACACAACATAACGAAAGACTTCAAAGAATCCACCTGGAAACAGTCCGGATTATGCTAAGTTCTGCCAACAGTCCTTGGATTGATGAAATTGGATATTAAAAAGGACATCATTTTGCCAAAGAATTTGATTCGAACAATTTCTCCATCTTCAATTTCAACAAAGACATCGTATTACATTTTTGAACGACCTCGATAAAAGTTTTTCTATCATGGGAAGAAGAAATATCCACTCGTTGAAATGCTTAAATATGTTGTTAGTGTTTTTGCTAGCATCGTCTATTCATGCATTCCAAGTTCCTACAACGTCGAGACTTCAATTGTCACCGAAAACGCATGTAAATCATATTGAACACTGGAGCAGTCACAAAAGCAAATTTGGTATGAATAAAATAAATAGACAATGCAATCCTACGACAACCCATCTCTTCAAAAGAAAAACACCAACCACGTCATCATTACCCATGTCCGAGGATTCCAATACTGACATTAATGGCTCCAACCTAAACGGCAACTCCAAAGGATCATTGTCCACCCTCCAACCAAAAGTCTATCCAACACGCTGGACACAACTCCTATACCTTTCCCTTCTCGCCCTGTTAAGCGATTGGATCTGCTTCTCCCTCGCTGCCAACCCCTCCTCCTTCGAAGCTGCCTATCAACCTCTCAACCCCGACATTTCCGCGGCGAATTTGATTGACGTCTTCTTATTCACCAATGTGGCGAGTTGTTGTTTCGTCACGGATGTGGTGGCACGATTCGGGTTGGGGAGATGCATTAAAGGGGCAGGGGTGTTGATGACTCTGGGATGCTTGATGCGGAGTGGCATTCCCGGCGGGAGGGTATTGCAAGAAATGATGAATGGTGGGGGAATGGATGGATCGGGTTTCATTGCGAATGCGGCGGATGTCATGAGTAGCGTACACAGCAGTTTGGACATTGCTTCTGCTCAGACGTCTTTGCAGCCGTATCCCCTACTGCTCCTAGGAACTATTCTTGTGGGATTTGCGCAACCTTATTTTCAGTGCACGCCCCCAATGCTCAGTGCTACGTGGTTCGCTCCCGAAGAACGAGCCACTGCCACTGCTACCGCACTGAACTTCAATCAAATCGGGATTGCTTTGGCGTTTTTGGTGGGAGGTCAATTCATGGCGGGGGATTCCACAACTCCAAATGGAATTCATGAATATTTTGACCTAATTACTTTGGTTTGTGCATTGGTGACCATTGGGGCCTTGATTCAGTTTCAGGATAAGCCGCCGACTCCTCCTTCGTATTCAGAAATTGAAAAGTTGGTGAGGGGAGAAAAAGAACCACCGTTTTTAGTCTCGGTGCAAAAATTATTTCGAACTCCGGGCTTTACACTACCATTGGCGGCCTTTATTTGTTCTATTTCCATTACGAATGTTGTAGGAACTTTCATTGATGAGGTTATGGAACGGGGTGGAATCACGACATTGTGGGGACAGACTGGTGTTGATTTTGCTGGGGCAGGGTTTGAATTTGCCATATTATTGGGTGGAATTGTGATTGGGGGATACGTGGATCGGACGAAACAATACAAGCGAGTGACCATGGCGTGTTTAGCGGCCACCATATTCTTTGTGATTCCGTTGGGATTGACTGATCATTACCTTGGCAATGAGCCAGTGTTGTTGGTGTTAGCTTTGTTGGGGCTGGGTATGGCATGCGGTCCCATACAACCAATCAATGCCGAGTTAGCTGTTGACGTGACGTACCCTTCAGATGAAACTGCTGTAGAGAGTGTACAACAAGTGGGAGGAAATCTGGTGAGTCAGGTGTTCAGTTGTCCCTTTTTTAAGAGAGAGTCGAATAATGACTGACTCTTCTTCCTTGTCGTTTTGCAGGTGTCTGCCCTGATGGTTCCCGTAGCAGAGTGGGCCCTAGCGCAAGACTACGAATTCTTTAAGAATTTTAAAGTCTTGGATTCAGATGTGAGAGGCGATGTCATACTATTGGTAGGGGTAGCTGTGGGGACAATGCTTTATTTCAGTGGGTTTGATGCGGAGTTGAAGCGAACTAAGGCGGATGGAGAAGGCGAAGAAGGAGGCGATGTTGAGAGTGGCAGTGTGGTTGCTAGCAGTTCAATCATTGATGTCTCGGTCGTCGACTCAAAAGAGAGTGAGGAGAAAACAAAGTTAGTTGCATAGGGAGGTGCAAATACATAATCCTGAGTGACATTCACCTATGATGTACATAGGCAAGCCGTTGAAAATCAGCAACAAATCGCAATGATCATACTCGAACTCAAGCTGTTGTCACGAATGATAAAGTAGTGTACATGATCCAGTAACCTGAAAAGCAGCACATAAAGCGGAATAAATTTTGGATTCAACTTATTGTCAAAGTTGCTACTGTTTGCTACACCGGCAGCAAAAAACTCTACGCATACATACAGTGATTTTGATGAAAATAAAATTTCCCTATTTTATTGTGACTTTTTTACTGTTAGAATCTTTACGCGTCTAGGTCGCAGTCCAAGTCTTTTGATGAAAGTGATAAGCGGAAAACACATGGTTAGGATAACTCGAAATGAAACGGAAATTATTCAAGATTCAGAGTTCACACTTACAGCAGCAATCCCCGCCATTCATGATCGAGACATACTTCATGCATCCTTCCATACAAGACTCGTAAACATCGGTGTCATTACTCAACGGAAGAAGCAGTGGCTCACAAAAATCAGATTCAATTGGTACGTCGAAATCCACAGACTGGCAAATATTGTCCAGAACTAAGCCCGAGGGACAGATTTCGCTGGAGTGTGGAGTTGGATCGACATCGCCACATGCAGACCACCAACTGGTGACACTGTTGACGGTGTGGTTTGCCTCTGCAGCTTCGACGTAAGAAATGTAAATGCTGCAAAGTTGCATGGTTTCTTGAGTGGGTGCCATCGAAGGAGCAACGGAAGGAGAAAAGGATGGGTCGGGAGTAGGTGCCACAGTTGATGGAATGGAGAGCGAGAACGAAAAGTCTTCGGACGAAGAAGAAGTTGAAGTGAGGTCACCAGAGGACCCATCTGGCTTCCAGTATTTGGCATGCCAAGTCAAGGACATCCAAGGCTTCTTCTTCATTCGACGCCCACCCCTTCGAAGACGGCGTTCATCATCGGAGTCCAAGCTATCTCCAGAGGTGTCGCTCTTCAAAGATTTGCCACTGTGAATAGAGATGGAGAACTCGTCTTCTTCGAGGAGACGGTGACCGTGTGGATGTCCTTTTGCAGTTTTTGCGCCGTAATTCATTGAGTGATGCCCATACTTATTGCCTTGGCCAGGCATTGAACCATCGTCAACGTTTTGCCTGTTTCTTTTGGGTTTGTCCCTTCCGCTGCCTTGTCTCCTTGAAGGCTCCCATTCACCACTCCTGACCCCATACATGTTTGGAGAATCGGCGGTCACGCTATGAAGCATCATGGCACATGCTAGCACAAATGAAAGTTTGATCATCATGGTTATTTCTCGTTTGTCGTTTAGTTTGAGTGAGAGGAAATGTTAAATTTCGTGATTGTAAATTGGTTGTTGCAGTTTCAGTGTTTGTGATTTTGTGAGCACAAGAATGAAATGTCTTTGTTGCTCGCGGGACTAGGATGTGTAGTTTTGGTGCATCGCTCCAGACTGAAAACCTTCGGGGGAATCGCATCCAGGAATGAAATCTCGCAACATTTTCATTTAAGTTTGAATTTGCGTGAAAACATCTTTGAAGCAGACGTCGAAACTGCCGAAACGTCTGTTGATCGTGCCAGGTATCTTGCCTCACATCTTCATCTAAAACTCTCCCGAAAGCAACTTTCATTTGCGCAGATGAATCTTTTTCTAGAGCTCCGTTTTTGAGGAATTGTCCAATAAGTACAACATCGAAACCAACCACCTGTCGTCCCACTCTCTACTAGCTGCAACCTACCTTTGCATGAGAAGAACTTAATGAAGGTGTTGCTGGAGAGAAACGTGTTGATGACTTGCTTTGACTAGCGTCAAAGGACTAAATCTGTCAAGAGGAGGAGCCGGCGTTGATGCGATCGATGTGTTCTCCGTTCGTTGCAGCAAAAGAATGAGCTCGATCGCGAAATTCAAATGTTCATGTCTGCCGGCAAGAGGCAATTCAAAAGTTTTGAATTTCAAATTCAAATTTCTCGACCCGAATTTGTCGCTGCTCTTCCCTTCGGTATAGTAGCAACACAGTCTTCACGCAAAACTTAAATTCAATCCGGACCTCGTATGCACAACTGAAAATCGGAAAACACGCCCACTTCTAACATGTTTGAAGGGATTATTGAAGTGATTCAAAATTTAATTTCTATTAGCTCATAATCATAAGGTATTGGTACAAAATTACAAGAGAGAAGTCTCATGGATCAATTCCACGAAGGGTATAGCCACGTCCTGTGATAGTGTCCAACGCAAATTCCGCATCCATTGATGCCTTGTGACTCGCCTCTGGCTCGTCTTCCTCTTCTTCATCTTCTCTATCAGACTCACTAATTGAACACAGTTGTCTCCGTGGGGAAAAGGATACTGCTCTGCGTCTAGATCGACTTCGACTTCGGGCAGACCGAGCTTTCCATTCAAAACTAATTCGGCTTTGCGTAGGTGGACATGAAGTGCCGCGATCTACCTCTTTTTCACTTTCAGTTGAGTTGACACTTATGAAGCTATCTTGGCGAGAAACTGTTCCAGCTGGATCGCGTTGTTTGGATCTTCCCTCGCGGTCGGCGGCCGAACAAACACTGCTGCTGTCTGGATCCTCTGCTTTTTCTTTCTTTTGCGGTTTCTTCATTGGTCGAATATGCGTTTGCCAGTACTTTTTCACGTAAGCTTTGGATGAATTCTTTTTATTGACAGTAAATCTAATGGTAGGTCCTGCTTCTGCTGATTCTTCTATTGTTTTGACGACTGCATATGTCCACTTTCCGTCAGATCTGCGAATAAAAGCTCCCTCGTTGACCTTTAAGTGGGGGATCATCTCTAATGCTTCCTCTTTATCCATAATCATGTCACGGTGCTTTCCCGGATCACCTATTTCATAAGAGGGCAATGGTTCCGGGGATGGAGAAGGTGTAGGGGCTGGGGCAGGAGCAGGTGCTGGAGCTGACATTGGACGATCTCGCGATTTTGATCTAGCGCGATCTCTCGACTGCGAACGGGATCTCGATCGTGAACGATCTCTCCCATACTTTGAAGTAAATCCAGTCCTGAGATCTGCCATTGACGACGATAGATCACCATCGCCGTCGTCATCATCGTCGTCATCATCTTCACTGTCCGAATATTCCCCACTTTCGCGCAAAAATTCGCCGTCCCTCCAATGGCCATTCATGAGGTCGCCATTATCATACGACATGATGCCTTTCCCATGTGGCTGGTATTGTTCGTTCACAACCCCGGTGTACATACCAGACTCGCCAAAACGCCCGGTCCAAGGTAAGTTTGTCACATCAAACGTTTTGACATTGTCTTCCTTTTTCTTGACTCGTTTTGGCTTTGGCTGAAGAGCTGCGCGATCGATCTTGATCTCATCGTCTTCTGGAGATTCTGGTTTGTCGTCTTTCGGCTGTTCTTCGCTCTTCTCCTTATCACTCACTTGGTTGGTCTTGGTCCCTCCGTCGCTACTTGAGTTATTTTCCTTCTTTGTTGGGCGAGTAGTTGCTTGCAGCGCAGAAAAGTCAATGTTTAACCCTCCAAAGGCAAATTTAGGTTTCATATCTGGTTTCTTTGTCACTTCTTCTTGGGTTTTCTGGTCTGAATTTTTGCGTACCAGTTTTATACTATCCACTGTTTCTGATATAGATACAGACTCACTCTCTGTGGCAGCAGTAGCTGTTTCTTTTTCTTTGTCTAGCTGAGATGTCCCCGATGCCGCAGATTCTCGGCTAGAGGTTCGCTTGTAATGTGTTTTAAGTTCCTTATCTTCTTTCCCTTCATTCCTGTTAGTATCAACAGGGACAGTCTCGTAATTTTCGTTTACTTTTGGCATCATTTCATCTGTCGCTGGCCTCTCTTGTTTCGGGGAAGGTGGGGCAAGTGTCAAATTTCCGAGCGAGAGGCCATTGTACTCTTCTTGAAGTTTGAAAATCAAATCTTCAGCTCGTACAATCGGTCGCGATGACTCTAGCTTTGAAAACGATCCTTCCTTCAGATGCGGATGGGGAGGGGTGATTTCTTCCAATACACTGGTCTGAGACTTTAAATGGTCATAGGTGGGGCTGTAAGCAGATTCTTTGATGGGATCCTCCCTCAAGTACTCTAGATCCTCCCTCGTGTGCGGCACCTGTGGTGACTTAATCTCTTCACGTTTTACAGCTGCATGCGCCGATGATATATCATTGCCATTCTGATTGGCAAATTTCTCCTCTTCTCTGCTTTCTCTAGGCTTAGGAGGAGAACTCGTTTCCTGTGAATGATGCTCTTTAAACCATTGTTCCCTCCGTTCCCTCTCTTCCTGTTCTTCCTTGAGACGTTTTTCATAATATTTTTGTTTTTCCTCTTCCCATCGCTTTTGTTGCTGTTGTTGCTGATTCTGATTGTGTTGCTCCAGCTGCTGCTTGAGAAAGTCCTGCATTTCTACCTCGTGTGTGTCGCTCTTCCAATGTTCCTCGCTTTTATGGTGTTCATTGAACGAATGAGATTGATAGCCCGCATGATTGAGTCCAGCCGGTGCGCTGGCACGAGGGTGAATTTCTGGAGATCCCGTGGACAGCAAGCTGTCCAAGGAGCTCTTTCTAGTCTGCTTGGGCCGTTTCTTGGTCATATTAAGATGTGGCTCCGACCCAGCTCGCACCGAAGGCAAGTCTGTCATTTCTTCCGATGAAGAACGAGCCCCAATTCCGTCGTTGGTTGTAGTTTCGTCTACCGCACGGACGCGTATTCCATCAGAATCAAAGGATGAAATATGAGGAGGGTCATTGTGCCTACGTTGGTGATGCTGTGGCTGATGCGGTGCCTGATGCTGGTGTATTTTTTCAGAGCCTCGTCTCCCATAAGAAATTTTCTCCTCCGGCGGCTGCAGCTGTTTCGACCTCTGAGCCATTGCCTCGTCATCGTCATCGTCATCTTCGTCATCGACATCATACAAAATCCTCTCACTCCCACTTGCGTCAGAATAGTAATCATCCTCGTCTTCGCTATCCGAATATTCGTTATCACCAAAGCTACGTGACCTCATAGCAGACGCCTTGGACAGCCTCTTTCTGCCTTTTTTAATCAATCCACTAACACCCCTTTTGATCTGTTTCATCTGCGGATGTTTATGAGGAGAAGGATTTTGCGAATGCTGTGGGAATTGCTGATTATGAGACTGATTTGAATGCTGAGGGTGCTGCTTTCCACCTGACGATGAACCCCCCGGTCTCGATGAAGGCACCCCTCCCGAAATATAGGATGAGATAAAATCATCCGATTCTTCTTTGTTGCCAATAACATTGCTCCACGTCTTTTTAAGTTTACTTCCGGCATTTCGAATGGAAGGACCTACTGCATTGGTACTTGTATTGCCCGGATTACCGCTACTTTGATTGAACAAATTATCCTTTGAATCCCGGAAGTAATCATCCCCATTGTTCTTGTTGAAGCTGTTTCTCAAGCTGCCACTGTGCCCTCGCGCGTTGAAGCGGTTGCGCCGATCACCACGATCACCCCGATCCCCTCCTCGATCGACACGGTCCCCTAATCGATCCCCTCCTCGATCACTGCGCTCCAATCGATCCAGTCGCTCTCCCCGATCCACGCGCTCCGCTCGATTGCTTCGGTCGCTTCGATCCATCGGCCCACTTCGATCACTCCGATCTATCGGTCTCACCTCTTCCGACGACGAGCTCCCGGAAGAAGAATCTTCGTCTGATTCTTCTTCGCTATCGCTCCCCTCTGAACTTTCACTGCTGCTACTTTCTTTTTGTTCCTCTTCGCTCCTTCGATTTTTCCGTCTCCCGCGCAACATATTCCCAGCGATGGTCCCCGCCATATTTCCCATGGCATTTCCAACAGCTCCAACAGTGTTTCGTTCACCGTTGCTGCCACCACCCCCGCTGCCTCCGCCAGCGCCCAATCGTACGAGTCGATTTCGACTCTTGTCAATTGGAGACAACGTACGCGATCTAGTTTTGCTCTGGCTTTTCGTCAGGGGAGGCATTTGATGCTGCCGTCCCCTCGATGCTGGATGGATATTCCCGGAGGAGGATGTGAGATCTTCGCGGGAAGTATTACGACGAAATTCATTGGGTGAGGGGTTGCGCCCCGATACTCCGGATACCACTGGCGGTATACCCGGTGGAATTGGAGGGTTCATTCCGGGAGGCGCCATTCCGGGGGGTTGAAGCCCCGTCGTAGGAGGTGGATTTCCACCCGATCCATTGGAAGTAGCACTGTTCAATCTCATCAAATCCTCCGCCTCACACTCCGGACAGGCTCGAAGTACATCCTTCCATCCCCCCATAACACCCAATATTGCCTTCTTTCGTAAGGTAATGTGTGGGTGGAAGAGGCATTTGCCCGTTTTTTCATCACAGGCGTGTAGGACTGCAAAGCGTTGTTGTGGATTTTGCGGCTGCATTTGGGGTGGCATTTGCTGTTGGTGGGGTGGAATTTGCGGTCCAAACGGCGGCGGTGGTTGTCCATAGGGCGGTGGTGGTTGTCCATGAGGGGGCGGATGATGTTGTTGAAATTGCTGCGGGTGTTGAGCATGATGAGGTGGCGGTGGAAACGACTGATTAAATTGAGATGGATGCTGTGAAAATTGTGCCTGTTGTCCAAATTGCCCATCATTGGGGTAACCATTGGGAGGTATGGGAGGTGGACCCCCACCCATACCCATATGCTGTTGCATGACAGGAGGGGGGTCGAAATTCACATCCTGAAATTGATTTTGTGGCTTTGTAGATCGCGCGTTGTATTGGTAGTGCGGTGGCGGGGGATGGTCATCATCCATGAATCCACCTCTGTCAGATTCCATTATGGGTGATATTCGATCGCCCCTGCCGTACTCATCGCCATCGGTGTTGGAACGTATTCGCTCACGTTCCTTGTGCCTCCGTCGAGAGCCGGTGGATGAGGAACTGATGGAGGATGTTTTCATTGTATTGGTCTCGGGAGAAGTGGCACTGCCTCCGTGGTATCCACCGCCGTCTCGTCCATCTCTTTTATCTCTACTGGACTTTTTATCTGATTTTTTTTTAGATGTTCCAAGTGTATTGTTGTCGTCATCATAAGCATGAAATGAAGACTGCTTTTTCTTGTTGTATTGCTGTTGATGCTGCGAATGTTGTTGATGGTATTTTTTCTTTGATTTCGTGCCAAGTGTATTGTTATCATCCTCTTCGTAAGAGGATGATTTTTTGTGATTGTGGGTGGAACCACGGCGTCTTGCTTTTGAATGATGATGTTGCGATGGGTTGGAACGAGATCGATTGTAGCTGTTATTTATAGAGTCGTTGCTGGAACCCACGCTCACGTTGCTGGATTTTGAGTGGCCAGATCCACCCATGTAATCCCCTTCTTCTCTCATTTTACAAATATGTTCAATTGTACAGCTTGTCTATTTGTGATGGCCACCTTGTCGGGTCTTTATTGACAGGCTTTGGTTGGTCAAATTTTGTTGAAAATAGTTTGTTGATGAAATCTGTTCACATTTGATCTTGTAGGTTCAACTTAAATCTATTGAATCAAAATGAGAATTGACCGACTGGATATTGACAAACTGAGTGTAAATTGTCCGACATTCCAATTCATTGATATCATCAACTCTCTGTGCTGATATTCGTCCAGAAACTAATGAATTTTTAGGTTAAAATGTGTGATGACAATGAAAAGATTTGAGTATGCGTCAAAACTGAGTGCGGAAAGAGCAACATACATTTATTTTTTCTGATACAAGCAAGTAAGCGAGTAACATCTGCTTACCTCTTTATAATGAGAATGAAGTACTCTCAATGAAATGCCGATCTGGGAGTTTTAAAAGCAGCAAAAATGACCGAAAATCCTTACACAGACTTCAGTTCTTGATTCCTACTTTCTGAGCCCTGAGCTCAACTCAATCCGCAGCTCGCTCCGTGTGGCACCCAACTAGTAATTTTGGAAGCAGCCGATCCCTCCAGTGGTAAGCAGAACTCTCCCTCTTGATTCCCAAATCCAAGAGGATGCTAACCCAATCAGAAACCCAGCAACCTAATGGCGGTTGAGTAGCACCAATCTCAAAAAGAATCAGAAATGGTTCACCAGAAGTAAGATTCACAGCCCCGACGCCTCAAAGTCCCACTCTGTCTGGGCAAATCGGTGAGCCAATCGGTTGTTGAATTGAAAGCCGTTAAGCAACTGCTATCGTATCTCTCGCAAATGAATGATTTTGGGTGGAACGATTGCCGCTCACTGCATGCAGGAAAAATGGAAGTGAAATTGACCACCTCACAAGGCCCAAGGCGGGAAGACAATTCACGTGTGAATCTGGCGACTAATCAGAGATGATGCCGCTACTTTCCGCAATGCTTCGTCTTTGTCGCGTGATCATGCAGATTAATTATTTCCCCATGTCTCATTGCATGGTGCACATAGAGCTACATAGAGTTTTCTGTCTTCGCAAGGAGGTAAAAGATGGAAGGTGGAACTAAATTCGCGACGGCGGCCTTCATCGTGAGCCGAAAAAGAGTTTTATTCCGAGCTTCAAGCGCGCGCGCTGGTTCGTGATAGAGGCTCATGTAAAATTTTTGGTCATTCAGCAAGATAGAACGATGGGGTCATAAAGTAGGAGTTTCTAAATAATTGTTTTGTGTTAGAGCTATTTATTTATTACATTACCATTTTAATGCTATTTACCGTGGAAAAGGCACATGTTATCCTCAAACTAAATTTATTGTTGTTTGAGAAAGGCAAAAATCCAACTCCGTTGATGCACATGAAACAATTTAAACAAATAAATTATTGATTCCATTGTACGTAGAAATTGGAATACCTGTCATGTCTTTATTCTCCCTCGGTTCCAACATGGGACAGAAATAGAAGAAATGAGACTGAACTACTTACTACTTTGGTGGAGACAGGTGGAGACCAATTTTTGTTTGCTGGAAGCCAGCTGTAATGCAATATTCAACCATTATCTTGCATAGGCAGTACATGACTGTAGTAATACAATGGCAGTATGAACCATGGTAATTGTTAGTCATTTTATGTACTGTTGTATGAGTTGGACAGTATTTTTACTTAGTGTTTTGTAAGTATATTGCAGCAAAATGGCAATGCCTGCAGGTATGATAGTATTCAAAATGCTTCATATGTAGATGGTAGATTAGCTGTAACACTCAGAGTATGAATCTGTATACTTCAATTAAAGTATTAATTTGATTACTTATTTTTAATAGCATGTCTACTTGGCAAATCTTAGTTTTTGGGGTAATTTTTTTGCTGTACCTAAATAAATACAACATATGGACATAGATATTATAACCAAAGATACAACAAAAAACAACACATTGAATGGCTTATTATTTGTTTGTTTCACTCAATTCGACACCAAAAATGACAAAAAGAAGTAGCTGCAATAAAGAATCTCATTCCATTCCTACCATGACAAGATGTGCATCAGATAATATACTGGGAATGGAATGAGTCATGCCCTAGGCTCATTCTTTCAAAATTGGTTCTGATGGCAGATGCACTAACCATCACAATGGTGATCAAATGACCCATGCCATCTGTTCATTAACTTTCCATGGAAAATATAGAAAACTTTCACCAGAAAATATTTTGCTACATTAAAACAAGCTTCTCTGCTGTCTTGTTTAATTGGAATGCAATCAAAAATTATATGGTTTCAGCCCACTTCAACAAACCACAGAAGCAGTAGAAACTGAAGGAATTGCAATCACTCTGTGTTTCTAGTTGAGTATTTTTTTGAGAATACTATCTCATGCAATGTCATAATTAACTACCATTGCTTCTGGTTATTAGATAATAATTATCTTCCTGTCTACAATTTTGTTCTGCTGTGCAAGATATTGATATCATCATTAATGATGGTTTTTGTGCTAGGGGTAATCTCATTGCTGTTTGTTGGTTCATTTTTTGTTTTACTTCTAATGTGTAAAACATTATTGCTACAACTATAACTTTAATCTCAAATATCAAGCTAGCAAAGAGCTATTATTACATTGTTTTGTAGATGATCTGTACTGTAAGAAGAATCTTGAAATGAAACAATGACTAATTGTTAGTGAGGTAAAATATTCATATATTACACCAAAACAACTAAATATGATTCTAATGAATCATTAAAGCTTACCAATTAGCTATCAATATTTTTGAGTACAAAGAGCTTTTACATGTCATGCTATTCATCAATACCATTAGAGTTGAGCTGTGAGATTTTCTTAGAGTCAGAGGACTTGAATGAGTGCATGTATTGTAAATTAAATAAGTTAATTTAGTATCGCCATATTGTTTGGTTTTAGCAAATGCTCTTATTTGGGCACTACTATGTCATTGCAACATAGATTATGGTAAATATGGTATCTCATAAGTTAGAAAAAGTTGCAAGATTTCCATGTGACCAATGCCCACCTATGTCCACTGTCTGACAGAATCCCAGATAACATTGGCCTACTTATTGAGATTCATATGTTGGTGGAATAAATTCAGAGCATGGATGTAAAACCCCTTTCCTGGATGTTGTACCTCTTGACCAGTGCATTTTCATTTCATTATTTTCATTGCAATTTACAAGGCAATTATGATGTCTCAAAAACATTTCTAATTGGAATGGTCATAAATGCCATTATTTTTTGGCAAATAATCTTGAAGACAACTTTAATACCACTCCTAAAATTTTGGAACGTGTTAAGGCATTGTAAAAATCCTTGCAATGAAAATAGTTTCCACCATTATTAAATGGTAGAGCATTCATGGTTATTAAATTTAATAATAGTCTGGAAATGAAGTTGACTTAGATGCAGTGGAAGTATCTTGAAATACCTTGTTGACAGTTTTTTGGTATTATGAAGCTGATCACTGTTGTTTGCAAGCTCATCATGTCTCTGAGTTTTTTATTTTTCATCTGCCATTTATCATTATTATTATTACAGACAAACACAATGCTCATCATGGGCACCAGCTCTCTAGGGGTTGAAACAATTATTGATATAAAGGTCAATCTAAATATATGCACAATACATTCATCTTGAGGTGAAAACCACCTTATTAAAAAATCTTATACAACAAAATCATGCTCATGTGTTAACATATGGTGACAATGTTTCTTGTATGCTGAACATGTGAAAATAAAAGACCACTGGTCAATAAATTTTTACTTCTTAAATAATGTGTATCTTGTGGTTCCAAATTGTTTAATTTCTATTTTTGGCTTAAGTTGTACTTGAATTTTCAATCATTTATTGTTAGAAAAAACTGTCAAACAATGCAAATAGTTTTAATATCTCTTGAAGACAGTGCTGGATCATAATATGTAAAAGAATAAATGTAGACTTAAAAATATTAAGGTCTGTTATTTCTCCAAAAATGTTATGCTAGATAATTTTTTGGGGGGGTGACAAAATCATAGCAATAATTGATAGCAATGAAAACTTCTAAAAATGATAGCAATTTGTCATACCTATTGCCTAAAAAAGGTCTTTTGGCAAGCTCCTTGACAATTAGATCTATTTATCAAGATAAAGACAAATACATAACATGGTAAAAAGTAAAACAATAACTAACATTAAATAAAAAATAGATGCAACACTGACAAAACTGTTATGAGTTGTCTTGTTTAATTAGCATCTAATTATTTATGAGTTTGAAATCATGTATCTATGCTCTACAAAAGAAATAATGAAGCATGTGCACCAAGTGCAATAGTTGTCATGTCTCTCTAGTTATTATGAATACCACCTAATATTTGTCTAATATTATACTATTGAGTACTTATGGATTACTTTTGAAAACAAATTCTTCTCCATTTTGCATCTTACAAAGAAGCAGGCAACTTGAAGTCTAAGTGAAGGGCAGAAATCACATCACTTCCATGGATGTGACAAATTCTGTTTAGGTTTTGGATTTCAAAAACAATATTTGAAGAAAAGGCACTATTGCTATGGAGCTGAAAAGCATGTCAAACAAAGAGATTTGTGATTCGCTTTTTGTAGAATTTAATGTTTGGAGTCAGTATGACATCTTACTTTTGAGCTGACTATGAGCAGTAATCAGAGTGGACCAGTTTGGGCAGAAACAATCTAATAGAAGATCCAATGTAAAGTATTTTGATAAATTCTTAACAAGGAGATTATGAGGTTATGTATCATATGAAAAAACATACAATCATCAAGGAAAAACCCTTGTCAAGTGTGTGAAATCCAACAAAGTTTGGTTTGGAAAATAAATTATTTTATCATCTAAGCCTTGCCAAAAGTTCAAGCACAATCCATTTCAAATTTAGAACTTGATTTTATAGCATCATGAGCCATTACAAAAATATTTTTCTTAATAACTTCATGAGACACATATTATTTTGTTGGGGGAGGGTCCAACTTTGGTTGACCCTTCCTGGTGCTATGGTATGTTTCTTTATCAGCCTCAATGATGAATGTTGGATTCTCAATGATTGTATGGAGTTAAAGAAATTTAAACAATACAATTCATAATTTCTGCTGACCAATTGATTTTGAAGGATATTGAATGGGGAAGATATCTCACTTTTTGTAATCACTAAGTACAATGAGTGACCAAAACACACCAACAGAGGTGGAGACAATCTAAAAGAAGTGTTGCTGTAAGAAAACTTGATCTACTTGTTGAGAGGACAAGTAAATTTTTTTCCTGACAATCAAACCCTGAATTTCCTTTTCTTGTTGAGTTGTTGGTGAATTGATGTAAATCTGTAGATAGTGCCAGTGGAGGAAATCTGACAAGGTTTTGTACTTCTCACAAATTCGTGGTATTGAAGAGGGAGAGGAGATTTAATATTCTAAGGGCTTTTGTTGGATTCTTTACCTCAAATTCTAATGGAAAAGTGCATGGAATTGTCAGTGGGTTTGGCTACAAAAAGGTACTCTGAGTAAAAAGTTCCAGAAAAGTTTATGTTAGCTTTGTTGAAAAATTAAGGAATATACATTCTGAATAATATAATATTGCTTGCACTGACTATGTAGTAGCTTTCCTCTTATGTATTTAACAGTAAGTGCCAATTGTTTACTGTCATGTGCTTAGGAAGGTTAGGACAGGTAAACTTCCTCTTGTCTGTCTCAGACAATACCATGATGACACATTGGCTACGAGACATAAGTAACTCAAAAAGTCAAATGACATCTAAGCTTTTGTGTTAATTGTTTTCAGTTTAGGAGATTGTACCTTAGAGAGTTAGTTATTACTGAAACTATGCTGGTCAATCATGGTACTAACAATTCTAAAATGATTCCATTTCTGAGTATGTGTCCATTTACATGGCAGAGGTGCCATCAATTCATCTCACATTAGAAGATTGGATAGTCCTTTCCTGTAAAAAGTCACACATTTAGGAATTAGATACTGATGAGCCCAAATCATGTCATGCTTCAGAAGCTGAACAAAATAAAAAAGAGAGTGGATACATAACTGCTGCATTCAAAGTATTAAGATATTGAATCAATCATAAAAGAATCTAATATAATTTTACTATGAGTAAATAGTCTAGCAGAAGGTTTTCTTCAACCACTCACCAATGTACTGTGGAGTCATTTGGTACCTTTATGTTCCCTGTCCCTCTTACTGGTACTACTGACATAGACAAAAAAATTTCCTTACCTTACATGGTATGTTCATGTGTGTTTGTGCTATGGACAAAACATATTACTCAAAATTTCTGATTGTAAAAGGTTATTTATAAAACAGAAGTTTTAGTTGATCTTGTGGAAGACATGATATTTCACCCTTCCTTCATTTCACTCACTTGCCAGATAGCTCCGACAAAGTAAAAGGTTACTTAGAAATTGAACATATGCAGTGACTCTAGACTGGGGCAACTAAGGGAGACAAGGAGATGCCAGAAAGGTCTGACTGGCAAAGAAAAAGTGAATGTGACTTCCAAAAAAATCCAATCAAGGTAATAGATGTTTAGTACCACATCAATCTGCTTTCATCTTTCAGGATGAATATTTTTGTTAGTGCATTCTGATGATCCCTTTCACATTGAGAGCAAGTGTCCTGCACCTTTTGAACTAATCCTAAATAGTTCACAGGCTGACTCATCTATTTTTGTTAGCACTTGTAAGAAGATGATAGTGTAGCATTTGAAAGCATTGGTACCAGTGAAGTAATTTGTATTAATATTTACCCAAAGAAAGTAATAAACAGCAAATCCCTAACTAAAATGGTTTAAGATTACAAATAAATCAAACTATGGAAAATAGTTGTGAATTGTCCACTACATTTGGACTCAGAAAATAATGATTTGATTTGATTTGATTTGATTTGATCCAAATTTGTATGTGTAGGTTTTGGTCTTTGAGGTATCTGAACACATTAGTATTTTACTAAATCTTCTGGAAAAGCAGTGCATTGACTTGATCAAAGTAAAATATGTGCAATTTGCCTTTTTATGTGCTTACCTTTCATTGAGAAAGCATTTGAAATTTTTTTCTTCCACATGTCCAAAAGGAGAGAGGTAGACAATATCCATTGGTCAATCCTAATTTCTAATTCCCACATATGTTTTCTTCACTCTAAATCTTGTAGTTTACTTAGGTAGAAAATTATTATGGATGCAGTTGTTTACATACAAACATTTAATATTAGAATTTTACATCAGGTAGAATAATGGCTGTAAAAAATATCATTTACAATTCATATTGAATTCTTTCTCAAGGAAAGGTAATGGTTGTGCAATTTACTTTTGATCATATCAATATTATTCATTTTCTATTGAAAGTTTCTGTCACATTTGAAATCTATAAATTGTTGCAGTTTTGGATGTTGAGATTTTACTGTTTCTAAGAAGCAGCTGATGTTTGGTTAAAAAATCAACTCCTAAGTTGAACCAAGAATGTGATTACTATTTTATTCTGTGGATTAGAAGTATAAAGAAAGGGATGAATGACTCCAAAATTAATCAATACTTGGTATGTTGCAGTCAGGGGTCTGCACCCGAGCATTTTTTTGTTTGGGTGGGTAAGTATTGGGTACTTCATTTTTTTCATGCATTGATGGGTGGGTATCAAATGGGTACTGA
>JALLOT010000570.1:0-19300 GCA_036939595.1 Thalassiosira livingstoniorum
TTTCTAAGCTTGATTTTTTTGTGCTTTTGCTTTACTTTTGCTTTACTTTTGCTTTGAATATAATTGAATGTGATGTGCTCTTGCTTTACTTTTGCTTTTGCACTTTCTTCGTACTTTTGCTTTACTGTTACTTTCTAAAATTACATTAAACTTGTGCTTTTGCTGTACTTTCACTTACTGCAACTTCAGGAAGCAAACTCTTTTGTCTTACTTTTATATTCTCAAAGAGTTTGACCATGTGCTTTTACTTTTACTTTCTCTTTGAAAAAATCCGTAAAAAAGTGTGATTAGTGCTTTGACTGAAAGTAACATTTTTTTATCACTCTGATGCTCACTTCTTTCTTTTGATGCAGATGAGTAACTTAATTGCATTATCAAGTTGATTTCTTGACTCAACAGTATTGTTTTTGTCACCTACATTTGTGATGTCATATGTTACTTGAATTTTGAGTCGATTGTCGTAAAAACATGAGTGCTAGAATTAGAAATGCAAACCACAATTCTACGGAGTTTCACCTAAAAAAATATGTCCAAGAATGTTTAAGAATTGGAGCTTTGGAGCTCATGAAGTCAACATGAAGATATTCTGCATTGGCAGGAAATGATAGAGAATCATCTTGATAGCATTTCAAAATAGGAATCTTTAAACATTTTTTTTAACAACATTGAGACCTGTTTGACTCTGGCCCAATTGTAAATCTTACACATTTTCATATGATACAATCAATAATCTCTTGCACTTGCATATTTTATTGCTCTTTCAACCCCCTCCGATAACCTTTTGGGATGTACACAAATCAAACAAACGAAATATTTATTGATTTGTTATTGTTCATCAAAATTCTTTTCAATAAGATGTTAGCATTCAACCAATTAAGACTAAAATAGAATATTTGTGAGGACAAAATTGATTATTGAGTCAGATATGGTGACGAACGTAGCCTTTAGAGTGCAGTCCCTGCCATCTCATTTCCGAATGAAAAGTTATTACAGCTCCATGTAGCCGATATGAGGGAAAATGACAGATGGAATCATTTGCTCTCGATCAATCTCAATCATACCATCTCTTTCTATACTGGGTTGTTGAAGCAATTTTTCCAAGTCAGTTGCACCAACACATCCGGTTAACACTAATGCACTTTTCATCCCATTTTTATTTCCAAACATAACATCCGTGTCTAGCCTATCGCCAACCATAATTGTTTCTTCCTCTTTCAACCCATATTCTTCTAAAATCCAGTCAGCTAGAATATTTGAAGGTTTGCCAACATTGATTGCAGTGCGACCCGAGGCAATCTCAACTGCTCTTACTATAGCTCCATTTCCAGGCAAATGACGTGCATCGCTCCCAACCAAGTCAAACGCATCCAAATTGGTTGCTACCAGAAGGGCATCTGGGTTGTGTTGAAGCAACACTGTGGCGATGCATAGCTTTCTATAATTGAAGTCATTATCTAGTCCAATAACTACAGCATCGATTCCTCCGTCTTGGAGGATGCCTCCATTAAGTTCCGTGGTGAAAGGATAAGATGCTAATTCGTCCCTTGACATGCCACACTTAGTTGCGTCCAATTCTACGAATGTGTCTTGTTCCCCAGGAATATCAAACCCAGCGGATTTTATTTCTTTGCATAGCCCCGAGGTTCCAATGACGTGAACCCGTGGTTTCCTTTGCTTTTTGCTGGCGCCGTCTTTTCTTTGAATTGTTGATAAATTTTCTTCTGGCTGCTCAAAAAGTCGAGAAGTCAAATATCTACCTGCCACATAAGCACTTCCAATCATCATATCTTCACTCAACGATCCTTTCTGTAATTTTAGAACTTTTTCCAATTTAGTTTTCAGTTCACCCCTAGAAGAAGCTGCATTGTTCGTAACAAAGAAAACCTTTTTGTCGTTTTGAATGAGGGAGGAAATAACGTTTGAAGCCGATGGCATTGGATCCATTCCTCTATATAGGACTCCGTCACAATCGAAGAGATAATTTTGAATGTTGTTGGAAGAAACGAACAAGCTATATTCGTCTTTTGTACGAAGTAATGTCGGCGATGGAACATTATTGGCGGGGGCAGCTGATAATTGATGATGTTGTTTCGATGTTTTTTCTTTGGACGGAGGGGGGTGTGATGTGTAGACTCTGCTTATCAAATCGACAACTTTCGACATTTCTACTTCAGATTCGCACCTTATACTTTCTGTAATGTCAGCGGATGTAAACATTGGTGGTGTTTTGACAGTTTCGTGGTCCAATGAAATTGATGACCCCTCCTGGGAACTTTCGTCAGCAACCTGCGTATGAGAAAGAAAGAGACGTCGCAAACTTTTTTCCGCTTTTGTTGTTTGTGAGGGCACGCCTCTAATGTGGAGAGGTCCCGAGCCCACTGACCTCCGTTGACAACAAAAAATGCCCAAGGTGGGTGATCTACATCTTTCGTACGAAGAATTCAACATCAGATGCACTGTTGAAAAATGAGCGGCCCGCATGAATGAGTTTGTAAATACATGTTGCCTTCCGTTATTTGAAAGGAGTAGTAACGTTGATATCAACATCCTAGGACTCGAGGAATTGACTGTCATCTTGCTGTGTTTCTACTTAAATAAAAAATGAATCCTTGGCTGTCCTTGGTTTCTCACGGTGGAAGGTGAATATCAAGGTAGGTCATACTTGTAACACAGTATGTAGAATTAGCACATGACGTGTTATTTAGTTAAGAATATGGTATTTTACCGTAGATACCGTACTAAAAGCTTTTTGGACTTCACCACATACAGACGGTGAACCTGGCTGTAAGTAGCTACCTAGTAGTGTAGATATCCAGCAGGATCGTAGCTGCCGCGTCCCTTTGATCTGACCGTTGGTATTCCATCCAACCTACATATGCGTCTACATACGCCTACATATTCCTATGCATACTACTAGTTTCTACTCAGATTCGTGATGTTTCACGCCAGATGTCAACGCAAAATATCTTGTTTGACTTACTCAGTTATCTCATCATAATTTCTAGAAGCCTGTTATCGAAACTCGACTCACTCACCTTACGCTAGCACTCAGTCTCCTTTGTCACCATGTCCGTTTCTATTGCTCTCACCCTCATGGCTTCTTGTAGGTTATGAGCGTTACGCCCAGTTCTCTGCCATCTGAGTGTAGCGTTCCGCCTTTGAGTTAGTCGAGCGTCATCGTCACCGGTCATCGCACCGCAGTATCTTGTCACCATCGTCAATCCGGCCACGGCGCCGCAGTTCGTCCTTTTGCTTTCGATTCGAGCGTGTCTTGGCATCGACACCGCTCCAGTAAGATCCTTGCAACTCCTCTACCGTCGAGCGAGTGTTCCGAGTTTAGTTCCCACTCCAGTTTCAGTTCCAGCGTGTTTTCCTTGCAGTTACGGGGCGCCATCATTCGTCATTGGTGCCATTCGTCATTGTCATTGTTTTAGTTCCTTCGTCCACGATTCGCCATGTCTCTCGACGATACCTCCCACAACATTGCTTCGTCTCTCGACCCTGATTCTCGTCGTATCACTCGCGATTCATTCGAGCACATCGATACTCCTCGTCAAGAACGTGGAGGTGGCATTTTAGGGGGTATTTTCAGTGGCATTCCAAATCGCAAGGCTTCGGCAAAGCCCACCATGGAGTCTCTCCCTGGCTCTGGCATCAATCAAGACATCGAAGCCGAGGCAAACACGACACAGGGCGTCAAGTCTAGTTCTTCCGTCGCGGATCCTCCTTCTCCAGACGAGTCACTCGATGATACTCTCGTCACCACAACGAAACGTGGTTCCGATGCCCCACCTTCCGGTCACTCCAGCCATTCTCATCACCATTCGAATGTATCAGCGTCCAAACGACAGGAGAATAAGGGAGCCAAGGTGGATTTGAAAGCAAAGAAGTCTCGTAAGAAGAAGAAAAGTTCCAAGAAGAAGAAGAAAGTTAGGAAGCGCCAATCTCGTCGCTCTCGCCATCGTCATCGTCGTTCTCGTCGCTCGCGTTTCAGTTCCTCCGATTCGGATTCGAGCTCGTTCATCAGTTCTAGTAGCTCCAGTAGTTCCTCCAGTTCAAGCCAATTCAGTAATTCATCGGATTCGGATTCGTTCAGTTCTGGCGATGATAGTAACCTCAAGAATGCGGTTGGTCTGTCTCTTCGCTCCTCCCAACGTACCTCGAAACAATGCCGTTCGTCCAAGGTCATCATTAGCAAAAAGGAGTGGGGTCGGAAGGCGAAAGATATGCAAAAGGTGCGGGAAATCGCTACTAAACCTTTAAAGGTCAAGTTTGTCGATCCTTCCATTTCTCCCTCCGAGTTGGCGGATGATTTTTCAGCATTGGCTGATGATACCTTCGATTATCAGCGGGCCGTCCATGAATACACCAAACGTTTGTTGGAATACGATTTGGATGGCGGTTTCTGGGTCCCGGACACACTTGAATACGATGAGACCAACCCAGATAGTATTCTTGCTATTGATCGAGAATGTTACAAGTATTTACCATCGGATTGGAAGTCTCTGTCTCCTGAAGTTGTCGTCAAACATCAGCGGGCAATCTCACTCTGTGCCAGCCCTCTCGATAGCGCAGCTGATGGATGGGCTCAGGAGCTCCTTGTCAGCTCCTCTGACCATTCGTTGCACTCCATGGTCCAAGAAGATTTGCTTCAACTGAACGATTCGCTCGCTGTTGGTGGTGTGACTGCCTTTTACTTCACGGTTAGCAGGCAAGTTTCGGTATCGCAGGAAACTACCGATTTTCTGAAGGCATTCATTCAAAAGTTCGATATTCGAAATTTCAAGGGCCAAGACGTCAGTGAAGCTGCAAGGAAGATTCGTTCCGTGGGTCGTTATTTGGGAGTGGATTTGCCGTCCAACTCTTTGACGTGCATCCTCGATGGTATGGCATTCGCAGACAATGCCGACTTCAAGCAACTTTGTGCCACCCAAAAGTCAATGTACAGCATGCATGCGTACAGAGAATCAGTCAAGAATGTCCCTCTTCACAAACGTGTTAACGATGCTCTCACCGACCTCGAAAGGCTTTACAAGGACAAGAAATCAGCGAGAACTTGGGACGGTGCCGACCATGAAGGTCGCAGCGCTTTTGTTGCAGACAAGTCTGGTAATCGTCCTCGCTCTGGCAATGATTCCGGTGGTGGTCGTGGCACACCAGGTCGTGGACGTCCTGGTGGTGGTCGTGGCAACCCAGGAGGCCGTGGTCGTTTCCCATGGAATTGTAATTACTGTGGTCGCAAGGGTCACAAGGCTGTTGACTGTCGTAAGAGAATGTCTGATGAGTTGACCAAGCTAGCCACAGACAGGGTTGTCAAGACTGGCAAGAAGAAGGACGTCAAGTTCTTGCAGCATGTACTCACGATGACCCGTATCAACGATGATGACGACGATGCCAGCTCCGAAGCGAGTGCCTCTGCTGCCGACGATAAATCTCCAGACAATTCACCCGCCGAAGCCACCGAATCTGCTGATGATAAAAGTGAATCTGACGACAGCTACTATGCGCATACTGCCGCCCTAATGCGTGGGTTGGGAAACGCTTAGGCGGTGGGTCTCTACTTGGTCCTCACGAGCGCCATTTCATCGATTTCATACAAATGCTCCAAGCTTCAAAATTATCTCCATTACTTTTGTTATTGTTCAATCTTCCTTCCGTTAGTGCAACCTCTTTCATTCCAACTCTTCCTTTCATTTTCTCGTCTACGGTTGTTCTTCTTTGCCTTCTCTTGATCCTTTCCTTCCGATTCCAATTGCGGTTTATACAAGTGACTTTTCGTTGTCGCGCCGCAGAATCAGTTGTGGATCCAGTAGAAGCTTGTGCCGTTCGCCCACCTCCAGCACCGGATCCACCCCACTCAAAATCATTCAATTTACCTTCATCATTTGTCGATACTTTCAGTCGTTTGATCTCCCTTCTTTCATTCATATATTCTTCATATAAGTCAACCTTTTACCACTACATCCTCTGGTGGTTTCCCATCTACTTTATGACTTTGCTCTCCATTCCACTCCATTATGATTACGATTCGTCTCCTTCCAATCATATTTTAACTTGTTTTCTTCTTCTGGGTTGCCTATGGTCTATTGTGCAATGGTTTCCGTCGTGGTTATCTACATACAACCTTTTCAGTCAGCAACTCTCTACTTCAAGCATTCTTCTTGTTCCTTCGGTCTCAAATTGGATTTGGTTCCTTTGGTTCATTGCGGCTCGTTTCACCATTTTCCTCTTCGGTCTTCATCTCTGCAGTTTTCAGGATTCAGGGCTTTCCATCTGTGGTAGTTATATCCTTGTCATGGGATGTACTGGTTGGTCAAATTGGTTGTCATATTGCTCGTCAGCCAGCAAGCCTATGCTTGACTTGTTCTTCGATTCTTCCGCACGATGTGACGTACCTTCCATCGTTCCTTTCGCCTATGCCCGTCTGTGGCTGATTCCTTCACCATCGCGCCCGCGTACATTGCTCCATTTGTCGCCCTTCATCTCCAAACCTTGGACTGTTTTGTGCATGGGCTTGTATAATACCCTCTTCGATCTGATTCTCTGGTGGACGAGTTCAAGCGTCAAGCCTCCTCCATTGCCTCATTCTTTCACTCGTCCTACGGCTCCTCGCAATTCTCAGGAATTTAGGTTGTATCTACTTCGTACAACAGTCCCTCCAGTCAAGCAGCGCCACCGGTACAAACGATGGGAACGGGAACGTCGTGCTGCCACCGATTCCTCGTCTTCATCTACGCCTTGTCATTGCTATGGCTCTGGTCTTCCACCGCCCTCTCCTTCGTGGCGTTATGTTCGTTTCTTCCAGCGGGTTTGTTCCAATGGCGTGGCTGAATTCTTGTATGGGTTGTCACTCTTCGATTGGTACGATATTCTCCTCCGTACCTTTGTCGATTCGTGGTCAGCTCCCGAATGTTCCTTTTGGTCCATAGCCACCGCCGATCATCATCAATGGGGCAGCGATTACCTATCCTCCATCGATGGCATTTCATCTTGGTGTGGCGTCAACCCTTCCAGTGATTTTGAGGTTCTCTTTTGTCCATTTCCGTCTCATGATAACGGTTCTGTGGCAGAAGTCACATTCGTCAGTATTCCTTATAAGGAACGCAGACGTATTTCTCGGATTGCCTTCAAGTCACATCGGCGTTGTAACAGTCAAGTCTTCCCCTCCCCAGCCTCACTGCCATCAAATACAGTTGATCCTTTCGACAGCCTCGTGTCTACATTTCTTTCTTCCTTCAATCCAAGTCAGTTTGCGCATGCAATGTTTGACTGTCATTCCATTCAGCGCCACCGTCGGGTCTCGTCTGTTGGGAATCGGCTCATCAATGGACAATTCCCACCTTCAGTCTTTCGTCTCGGTCCCATCCGTTTGTGTGTATCTTATGTCTCGTCTCCGTCAGTGTTCAGCGCTACGCGTCCGTCATCTGCTCCTCTCATCGTGGATACAGGTGCATCCGTCTGCATCAGTCCAAATAAAGACGATTTTCTCTCCTACTCACCAAGCAAAGTTCGTATCAAGGATCTCTCACATGCGAATCAAGTGGAAGGGGAAGGAATGATGCGTCTCCCAGTGGTTACAGTCGACGGTGATGTCACTCATATTGATGTCATGGGTTACCACATCCCCAATGCTGAAGTTCGGTTGCTGAGTCCACAGGTACTTCTAGCGGCCTATGGTGGTTCCATGCTTCTAACTAAACGGCAGTGTACTTTAACGTTGGACAATGGGATCGTCCTTCAGGCTACCATCTCGCCCGAGAATAACTTGCCTTTGTTGGAGATGGCAGGGACTTCTTCTCACGCACATGCATCACATGTTGCTATCGTCTCCTCTCCACCTGCACCAGTTCCATCTTCGGTGTTCTCTATCTTGGCTGATACCAACCGTAACCTCTCCAATAGCCAGAAGGAGCTTCTATTATGGCACCAGCGTGTTTCTCATGCCCATCTGGCTTGGGTTCAGGCCCTTCTTCGTGATAGAAAATGGCTTGTAGATCCCTCCATTGGTGATGCCCTACATGAAGGCCCTTTTCTCCCGTCGAAGTATCCTCGTGTGAGCAAATGTGATAGCTCCAGTCTTCGCTGCGAATCATGCCAATTGGCCAAGTCACACATTCGTACTCCAGACTGCCAGCATCGTCGTCAAAGCCAACCCGTTGATCCACGTCAAATGATACTCAGGCAAAACCATGTCAAACCTGGGGACTGCATTTCGGCGGACCATTATGTATCACATGTCCCCGGTCGGTTGCCCCATACATTCGGCAAAGAACGGCATGGATATGTTGGTGGGTCGCTCTACGTGGATCATGCAAGTTCTAAGATTTTTAACTTCCCACAGCAATCTCTTACGACTTCTGACACTATTCGTGGCAAACAAATGCTGGAACAAGAAGCTGCCAACATTGGTTTCCAAATCAAGCGTTATCATTCTGACAATGGCATATTTGCCTCAAAGAACTTCATCACTCATTGCCAGGACCGTGGTCAATCAGTCTCTCTTAGTGGCGTTGGTGCTCACCACCAGAATGGTGTTGCTGAAAGGAGTATCAAGACAGTATCACAGTGGGCACGTGCAAATTTACTTCATATGGCATTGCACTGGCCAGCGGTTGCTAATGTGAATCTTTGGCCATTTGCCATTGATTACGCCGTGTGGATCTGGAATCGGCTTCCCAGCCAGTCCAATGGCATCACTCCTGATGAACTTTGGTCTGGGACCCGCTCTGACCACTTGGATCTCCGTCGTGCGCATGTCTTCGGTTGCCCCGTCTATGTTTTAGACCCTCGATTGCAGGATGGCAAGAAAATTCCCAAGTGGGACAAGCGTTCAAGGCAAGGTGTTTTTCTGGGTTTCTCCTCCAAGCATTCGTCTCTCGTTCCTTTGGTGTTAAATATTCGTACTGGAAAGATCTCACCCCAATATCACGTTGTCTTCGACGACAAATTCGAAACAGTGAGTTCCACCATTGATGCTGAGACACTGCCAACAGTTTGGACCAAATTATTCAAGTGCACGAGAGAGTTTTATTTGGACGAGGAGTTCAACGAGCAAGGTCAACAAACAGTTCTTTACCCGCCTCTGGGTGAGGAATGGACAAGCCCCAACGACGCCATCGACCAGCATAACCTTCGTCAATCGCCGTTGCCACCTTTTAGCCCTTCCCCTGATCCTCCGCAACCTGACAACATTCCTCTTGTGGATAAGTTGCCTCCATTGCCTGATGACTCAGAGTTCTACCCACCTACTCCTCCATCTCATTCCACATCTGCCAAGTCTTCCGTACCTCCTTCTATTCCTTCCTCTCTCCAGCAGCCTTCTCTTCCGTCAGTCATTCCTACCACTCCGACTCAGTCAATTCCTTCACCACCAACCTCAGAGGGAGTCAAGCCTACCACTCCTCCATCACTGTCTACAGTTCCAGAGGGAGTTTCAGAGGGAGTGCTTCCAGAGGGAGTTTCAGAGGGAGTAGTTGAGTCTAATCCATCTTCATCTTTACAGTCGTCATCACAATCTACTCCTTCTCCTTCAACACATGATTCCACTGGCAACTTGCCCCATTCATCCATTCCATCGGCACATCCGTCACCTTTCATTGAACGTCGTTACCCTCTCCGTCGTCGTACAGGAACATATAAGGATGGTCCGGCTAAAGATCGCAAATTTGGTCCATGGTTGGTTAATTTGGCACGTCTTGGTCTCCTTCTCAACTTGGCTACTGTACGTTTCTGGGGACAACCACCACCGTCTGTCACTTCCAATCTTGCTTCATACTCGGTTGATGTCAAGTCTTCATTTGCAGAAGTTCCAATTCTCTCCGATTCGTGGTCTGCAGCTGGGCATAATCTTCTTCGTGGTAATTTCGGCTTTCTCTCGTCCTTTATGTCGCAAGACCTCGATGATCTTGAATGTGTTTCCGACCTCAGCCCTCATCTTTTGTTGGCAAAGAGTTCAAAGTACAACGAGGACAACCCTTCTTGGGATATGGCCATGAACGGTCCATATGCAGCAGAGTATTGGCGTGCGTGTGAAATCGAGATGAATACCCTTCAAAATGACATGAAATCTTGGACTTTAGTCAAGCGCACCCCTGACATGAAGGTCCTTCCATCTACTTGGGCTTTTCGGTTGAAACGTTTCCCAGATGGAACTCCTAAAAAGTTCAAAGCACGGTTCTGTGTCCGTGGTGACCTACAGAAGGACGGCATCGACGTATTTGAAACCTGGTCTCCTGTGGTTGAATGGTCAACGGTTCGATTGTTGCTCGTGATTTCATCTATTCTGCGGCTTCACACTGCGCAAGCTGACGTTACAGCGGCATTCCTCCATGCCCCGTTGAAGCCTGATGAAAAGATCTATGTTCATCAAGCTCGAGGCTTTAAAGGCGACCCAGACTACGTCTATTCGCTGAGCCGTTCAGTTTATGGTCTAAAGGCCGCCCCGAAGTATTGGTTTGACTACATTTCCGACAAGTTTCGAAAATATAATCTTGAACAGTCATCTTTGGATAGTTGTCTCTTCGTCGGTCGTGATCTTATTGCAGTCATTTATGTTGACGATGTGTTGCTCTTCTCCCGTCAGTCTCCAGTCATCGACACATTTATTACGGCTATGCAACGTCAGGACATTCAACTTCGCCTTGAAGGGACCGCAGAAGGTTTTCTGGGAGTCGACATTCAGCGTCGGTCAAATCCCGATGGCTCTGGGAGAGACCAATTAGTTCTCACTCAAGCTGGTCTAGCTAAACGGATCATCACCGCTTGCAATCTTTCACTCTCCGACTCGAACTATGCTTCAACCCCAGCAGAGTGTACACCCCTTGTCAAGGATGCTGACGGTCCTGCAGCCAGCGGTTCTATCAACTACGCTAGTGTTATCGGCATGTGTTTGTATCTTGCTGGTCATAGCAGACCGGAAATTGCATTTGCTGTGCATCAATGTGCACGTTATTGTTTTGCCCCCAAGAAGTCTCACGAAGTGGCACTCAAGCGCATTGCTCGTTACCTGTTGGGTACCGTTGATCAAGGCCTCATCCTTACTCCCAGCAACACTCTTAGCGTTGATTGCTATCCCGATGCCGACTTTGCCGGCCTGTATAGTTATGAAGATCCTCAAGACCCTCATTCCGTCAAAAGCAGAACTGGTTTTGTCATTTTGGTAGCGAATTGCCCTATTGTCTGGAAAAGCAAGTTGCAGACAGAAATCGCTCTCAGTACAATGGAAGCCGAGTATGTGGCTTTGAGTACTGCCTGCCGTGATTTGTTTCCTTTGGTGGACAAGGTCAATTTCTTGTGCAAGTCTGTTGGTCTGTTGAACCGTTCCTATACAAACATGTACATCAAGGTACACGAAGACAATGTTGGTGCTCTCACACTCAGTCGACTCGAGCCTCGGCGCATGACCCCCCGTTCCAAGCATTATGCCTTGAAATACCATTGGTTTAGATCTCACATCAAACCACGCCGTATCCAACTTGTCAAGGTTGATACAAATGATCAATTAGGGGATGGTTTTACAAAGGGACTTGGTCCTGAAAAGTTCCGTCAGTTACGTCTGAAGCTCTGCGGTTGGTGACCTCCAAGCTCCATCCGAGAGGGAGTGTAGATATCCAGCAGGATCGTAGCTGCCGCGTCCCTTTGATCTGACCGTTGGTATTCCATCCAACCTACATATGCGTCTACATACGCCTACATATTCCTATGCATACTACTAGTTTCTACTCAGATTCGTGATGTTTCACGCCAGATGTCAACGCAAAATATCTTGTTTGACTTACTCAGTTATCTCATCATAATTTCTAGAAGCCTGTTATCGAAACTCGACTCACTCACCTTACGCTAGCACTCAGTCTCCTTTGTCACCATGTCCGTTTCTATTGCTCTCACCCTCATGGCTTCTTGTAAGTAGGTATTGTATTGAAGTGACGCCAAAATAATAAATATTCAAATTAACTGGAGTTATTTATTTTACCTACCTTGTCTCTTGTCTCAGAGCTCATTGCTCATTGGTCATTGGACAGGATTGGACCCAAGCTGACTCAAGACCAGCCGAAGTGTATTAGTACCTAGGTGATAGGGATGTCGTTGCCATGTTCGGTTTTCCACCAGTGGCTGAATGCCACCAGGAGTCCAGAGACAAGATACACCAGATTATCTGGATGGCCAACGTCCAATCCTGGAACGTATCCATGTCATGACGGACACCTCCAATTTCGACTGGTGTGTGCGAATCTCGGTTACATTCCAGAAACTCAAATAAATGGCGATTTCTGAATTTCAATTTTAATTTGAAAACTACCGAAATTCAAATGAAAATTAAGAAATAATCACTGCTGACTTGTTGAAGGTTGGCAGTCGAAAAATGATGTCTACCAAGAATGCCAGATCACCAACCTCTTTTAGTTCCAAGCCTTTTATGGCACGGCGAATACAGCGGTATTTTGTACAAAGTTCCATTTCACACATTTGTGGGCACCGCAAAGAAACGAACACTGCGACTGAAACCGGCCTCCAATCCGACACAGCAGCAGGATTCCATTGATGTTGCAGTTGTGTCTGGGGAATCAAAAAAATCTGAAATCGTCAAAGCAGCCCTCCCACTAGCCCTGATTTGGGGTGATCCAAAATCACAAAAGGAGGGATATCTCAAACCGTCATTTCTTAATGCTCGAAAAAAAGAGGAGAATGAAATTCTTTTATTGGACATCGAAAGGGTTTCAACGGGCATTCGCACTGATGCGTTCCGAGCCTTCATCGCGAAAAATGGAAGAGCATGCATCCCCCACGAATCATGCTGCTTCTCCATTGTTGGAGCAAAAAGGTCTGTGGATTTTTACGTTTCTTCGCCTGGAGCTCATGCCACACTTAGGGATGCCGCAATGGCGTCTGTGTGGAAAGAATCAATCCAAAGCCTATTGGATGGTTTTCATCGGATGCATGGGACTATTCATTCAACAATTCAAATGGTTCACAAATGGGATGCACGGTTGCATGCCAAATCATTATTTGAGGCTGCAAAGTGTGGGGACTTAGGAGCCCTTCGATGGTATTTTGAACATGGTTGTCCAGTTGATTTTATGGATGCTGAAACAGGTGATACTGTTCTCATATTTGCATGCAGACTTGGGCTTTATGATGTGGCTAGGCTAGCGTTAATTCAGTACCATGCGAGCAATGATCCACATCCATCATACGGTCAAACTGCACTCCAAGTTGGGGTGTCATCCGGTCACGTTGAAATTGTTCGCCTCGTTTTAGAAACGGCAGAGCAGAGCGGGTCGGATAAAGTCATTACCAACCATGAAGATGAAAATGGCGAGGCTCCTATACATGTTGCCGCTAGATGTGGATCGATAGAAATCCTGGAAGATCNAGAAATCCTGGAACTACTTTTTGATCATGGTGGAGACTTGGGACTCGTGGACGGTCGAGGGAGAACGGTTCTCCACTGTGCGGCGCAGGCGGGGCAGGCAAAGTGCTTATTGTTTGCTCTCGAGTCTGGTGCAGAAGAGTTACTCGAGGCGAGAGAATATAATGGATTCACATGTCTTCATCTCGCCGTTCGTGCAAACAAAATAGAATGTGTGGAGTATCTACTTGATGCAGGAGCGGATGTGTATGCAGAAACTCGTGATGGATCTACAGCATATGACATAGCTTTGAAACAACGGAATCAAGGCATCGCAAAATTACTTCTTGAATGCGATGTTTCAGAAACAGAGAGTAGTGGCGTGGGATATGACGAGGATTTTGATTTGCTTCAAGATGACGACTGCAGTAGCATTAGTGATGGCGATAACATGTTTAGTGGTTTGAACACGTATTCAGTTGTTGATAATGTCAGTATGGGATCAATATCAGATGTGAATCGCAGGACTTCAGGCTTTGGAATGGCTCCAAATTTAGTTCACCCTGGTGATTTATCGTACTTCGAAAATACTCATCACCTTGATAACCACCCAACTCTTCATTACGCTAACAATACACTGAACACCAGTCCAAGCACTTTCTACAGCAGCGTGGGCCCGTCTCATGCTGGGCCTATGGTTTCTGGCAGTAGCTATCATGAGTATGTTTCTTGCGAGGGGTTTGCATTCACACATGCTGGAGATACATGGCAAACCTTTACAACCCATGATGGATATCCTTATTTCTACAATGTCGACAAAGATACCAGCACCTGGGAGGATCCAAGGGACAACAATGCCCCCTGTTTGCAACCGCAGATGGTCAACTCAGGGCAACCACTTCAGAGTATTCAAGCTACATCGGAACCCTCATATTTATTGTCAGCTGGTAAAACTGATTTCAATAGAGGAAGCATAACCAACACTGCTCTTGATCAAATGGAATACTTGCACTTGCCAAAAGGCACTGTGGCACAGAATTCGAACAATCATTTAATGCCGACCTCGGCATCGATCCGCGCCACGAGTGAACAAACGATTGGCAGTGATGTAACTTCAACACCACCAATATCGAAATCACCAATCGACACTTTATCTAGGGCTTCATCTACCAAAATTTTCGATGCATCCCCAAGTCTCAAATCTAGTTGTTTACAAAACAACTCCATTCCGAAAACCGGCAACTACAGTACTAATGCATTCAGTGGCCCTCCTAGTGACCCTCGCCGTGATATTATCTCTTCCGGCCAGAAAGTGGGAACAACATTACAGACAAACGACAATGCTTCAAAATCAAATCGCTCATCAAAACAAAAGGAATTGGGTATTGAGCCGAAGTCAAATCTTTCGTCAACACCAAAGGGATTGTCCTCTCATCACAACCAGGATAAAATTAGCATTGGATTAGGTACAGCTGAAGTAGGTGCATCAAGTGACTCATTGGAAAGAAAGCATGATGATTGCAAATTTAAACAAGTTGGTTTTAAAAATTCCGAACCATGTCAATTATCAAGGGCATGTCCCACACAAGAGTCAACATCACAAAAAGCTACTGTGTACGAGTCGAATACTCAACCGCATTCCCAGCCAGAAATTGATGCTGAAGAGTTTGCCAAGATGACTCAGGACGAAATTCGTGTTCAAGAACAGAAAAATATTGTGGAATCAATTTCTGGTGCCTCCCAAACGCCAACAGCACAAACCTCCACTGAAATCATCCTTTTGTATTTTTCATACGTTTTGGTGTCGTGCACTGTCACAGTATTTTTTTTTTTTTTTGCNGTGACAGTGCACGACACCAAAACGTATGAAAAATACAAAAGGATGATTTCAGTGGGTGTGCCACTCTCTGCCGTTTGCCATAAGATGACGCAGGATGGTATAAGTGATCAAGAAGTGGAAAAATTTGTAGCTTCGAACGGGTCTATTCAAAGCTCTACCGTAGAAGCCCTTCCAAAATCCATTGGCACTTCGAAAGAAATATTAATGAAAGACCCAGCTCTAGCGAAGTACGTAAAAATGAAAGAAGTTGGCGTTCCTGAACCTGCTATACAACAAAAAATGGTGAAAGATGGAATAGACAATTCAAAAATCAAATTGTTTTGTTCTTTTTGTGGTGGTCAAGAACCTGATTCCATCCGGTCAACTGAAAATCATAATTTGGAGAAAAAAACTAATTTCCCACCCCCATCTGGACTGCCGCCACCGCCAACGGTTAATCACGATGGACAAACGTCTTCTTGCATTCCAACGAAAGACCAACTCATGAAAGATGAGTCAGTGTCCAAGTATGTTAAAATGGTATCTTTTGGTGTCCCTCCTACTGCCGTGGTTGTTAAAATGCAAGCTGAAAACATCTGTCTGACAAAGATTGAAGCGTTCAAAGTTGCCTTTGGTCTTGAAGATCCCAATAGCAAGTCATCGTCATTGCCTCCATTGCCACAAATGCGCAGAAGAGCAAGTAAAGAATTGCAGAAGATTCATTGGAGCACTCCATCGGAAGAAAAGTTGAAAAATTCACTTTGGGTGTCACAAAGTAGTGATGATGCAGACATCAATGATTCCGAGGTCCAGACATTAGAGTCTCTCTTCAGTGTTTCTCCAAAAAATAAGTCCACTGTATCAGTAGGAACTAAAAAGGCAATCCAAAGCAAAAAGGAAACGACTTCTGTTATCGATCCCAAGCGAGCTAATAACATTGCCATCTCATTGGCACAGTTTCGGGCATTCAGAGACTACAGATGCTTATGCCGAGCTGTTGCATCTCTAGATAGTCAAAACCTGTCTGCTGAAAAACTGCAGAACATGAAAGTGTTACTTCCAACAAGCGAGGAAATTCGCCAACTAAATGGCTACAATAGCAAAAGCGATGGATTAGGCCGTGCCGAGCTCTTCTTTCTTGCTGTCATGGAAATCCCCCGATTTGCAAGCAAATTGAATTGCTTTATTTTTTTTCTTCAATTTGACTATCTATCCCAGAGTCTAACGTCTGCAATGAAGACGCTGAAAAGTGCATGCAATGAAGTTATTGGAAGCAAGAAGTTAGCCAGTCTTCTTAGGCGGCTATTGGCGATAGGAAATCTTTTCAATGAGTCCTGCGGGAGGCCAAAAGCTCAAGGAATTACCCTCGAATCCATTTTAAAAACTGCACAAAAAAGAAGTTCCGATGGGAAAACGAATGTGCTAGACCACTTAGTGTCAACTGCTCTCAATAATAAGCTAGACCTTGTCCACTTTTGGGCGGACATGCCGACTGTTAGAGATGCTATGCGAATGGATCTTGAAGAGTTTAATTCGTCACTTCGGGAGATCGAGGTAGGGGTGCGGAACGTGGAGAACTCAATAAAGAAAGAGCAGGAATCTGAATACCTTTCTGAAATATCTCAAAACTTCCTCCAGCGCCTCGAACCTTTTTCGAAGGCATCACTATCTGAGTTGAACAGCATCCGTGATGATTTTAAACAAGTCGAAGACTGTGTTCAAAGGCTCTGCTCATTTTTTGCAGAAGATTCCAAGACTTGCAAGGCAAGCAAAATTTTTTGCGTTTTGCTTGACCTGTCCCGCCTCGTGGAAACTTCAACAGCAAAACATCGGCGAAAAGAAAAATCTTTGCGTAGAAAGCGAATACAGCAAAATCATCGTGATGAGAATCCAAGTTCAAATGCGGATACCAAGATATGAATGCCCACTTATTTTAATCAAACTCGTGAAACCATCGTTACTCATCGTTATTATTCGTCCAGATCATGTCATTTTAATGTAGTAATTTGCGTTCCACACAATCCCAGTTTGATGCAAAATCTCTCTAAGCGTTCTTTTCTGGTTGTTGCAAATGCTCTCACAACAAACTTTTGCGTCCATATCAATATTTCTACTGCTTTTACATCAATTCAAATTATTTGTTGTCATACGTAACGAGGCGCTAACCTCACGTAAAATGACTACTTTACTTTTTTGCTGTAGTTGGTTTAAAATAACGTTTATGTCGGATTTTTTCCAAATGTCTTTTGTCAGACATGAACAACCGGATCATTTCCAAAGTTTTCAGAATCAGATCCTTCGTTACAAACATCTGGATCATTTATGTATTGTGCCCAAGGACTGTCTGCTGACGGTATGCCATCAAATATGCTGTACCGCAAGGAGGTATTTCTTTCTGTTCTCCGTTTTTGTGACACTGTCGATTGTCGTCTAGATTGTCCCATAACAGCTTCGCTTTTTTGTTTTATTTTCAATCGAATCTCTTCGATAGTGCAATTCGTCGTAGTTGATGTAATCTTTTCCAATTGGGGATGTATAGTTGGCCGCGATTCGGATAACGCTTGTAGTCGGAAATATACAAACATTATCATAACTCCTTGCGAGCAAAACACGCAGTTTCCGAAAACAAGTAGGGTATAAACCTGTACTCCTGTGATTCTTTGATACACAGCTCCTGCCAAAGCGAAAATGTAGGTAAACCAGAACGAAAAAAGGTACAGCGAAACCTGCACTAGAACGTCACGTATCATTTGCTTTTTTGCTGATTCTACCACACGCTTCATGCCTGTCGCCACTTCTACGTATCCTTGCACCTTCTTGATTTGGAGATAGACAGCTAACATCGCCAAAGGAGGAATGATGAAATAAACAAATATTTGGCCAAACCCAAGAACCAATACATAATTTTTTAAATTTTCACTTCCCCTTTCACAAGGGACGTCTGGATTTTCTTCACAGCCTACAGGATACGCAGAAAGCCAGCATCCTGTTCCCCAAGGATTTATGTATTCTTCCAGAGTTGGTAATATCATGTACGCCAAAGGAATACCAACTGCAACAACGTGAATGAAGATCTCAAACCGTCGATATTTCTGCTCATTAAAATTGTTCTTGACAGCTATGTATGAAAATACACTAAGAGATGCGTAGTAAATTGGCACTGTCATTGACAGCATAACATTCAAGAACCCCTGTGCCGTGCAAGTTTGGACTGTGCCCGCTGCCCCAACATGGTCTGGTGTACCAACAGGGACAGCCCAAGACCCCCAGAAGCGGACAAAGCTTGCAGGAATGTTCCATAAATTCATTGCCAAAACTAAGCGATGGTACATTTGTTTACATTTTTCTCGCCGCCGGAAAAGAACGTAGTAAGAGACATACGTCGATGCGAAGAAAGATAGCATTGCAAATGGCTTGGGGGCATAGGCTATTTGCCGTTGCTAGGAGATACTTGGAGGGTGATAAGAATAAGTCATGGCTTACGATTGTGAAATTTTCTTTTCGATGTTCAAAGCCCAAGCAAAGTCGTCGCAACCTTGTCAATTCTGTGTCTTGTCTCCCCTCTAAAATTAAATAGCAATTGATAGCTTAGATGCATTGCCAACCCTGACCCTGCGACCTGTTCTTTATTTGCGTCCCGACCACCTTTTTGCAACAATGTTTTGAAACCTACTGAGACACCTGCTTGGTTTTTTTCAATGATAAAGTATGACAATGGTGGATTCTTTGGCCTGCGGCAATTGATAAGAAGTATCAATTACAAGAGACTGGAATGAAGAGACTTCGTGAAAGTAAACACTGAAGTAGTAGCTCTGAAGTCTACTATGTAGCAGTACTACCGCTCAAGAAATGGAACCCGCCAACAAGCTTAGGAATCAAAAACGATGGGACACATTGAAGATGTCATTTGCAGTAGGAGTGTAATATGGTTCTAAAGAAGAAGCAGCTAGCGCGTAGGTTTTGTTGTCACTGTAAGTAACTGTGAGTAAGTAGGTTGTGGGAGCCGCGACACTGGAGCAACTTGTTGAGCCATTCTATTACTACTAATTGCTATCTACACCCACCTTCTTAAAATACATACTGTAGTCTTGGATTGGTGTGACAACAAACTGACTTTGGTAGTGAATATCTCA
>JALLOT010000571.1:0-19185 GCA_036939595.1 Thalassiosira livingstoniorum
ATCTATTGGATTTGACCAAATCCAATCAAAAAACTTTAATCATCATTTACTCAAAAAATTATTCTTGTCTGTCTGTTGTCAGTCCTTGTTGGTTTTGACAGCCCAAGCCTTAAATAGGAACACCTGCAACTACTATGCCATAATTTTATATCATGATTGTAGATATCCATAAATGTCATCAAAGAGATAAAATAGCCATAATAGTTTCATCAAACATTCATCATAAATATGATACTTTTAAATCAACATTTTGAAGCTAAGTTTTCAAAACATAAAAAATATTCTATGATAACTAAAAACAACAAACAAACTGACAATATTATTCCCCCTTTGTCCTCCATACATTCATCCCTGTAGACACCATTCAAGTAAAATAAGTCACCCCAAAGATCATTGTCATCACTTTCTTTGTTTTGTTCTCTCTTAATAAAGTGGTAATCATATGGTACTTGATAAAATAAAAATTTTGAGTGATATGGATGATGATTACTTTTCTCTCAAAGTGCAGATATCATATTCTTGTATTCCCTGAACTAGATGTACAGCAAGATTACAAAAATTAATCACATGATAGTTCAGTTGGTTGGTACATGATATCCAAAAGGTGTATACCCACCATTTTTGGAGTCCTTTTTTAGAGCCTCTTAAGTGAATAGCTTTTTCACTTCTTACTACTATTGCACACAATATTATTATACACAACACTCTGTATGTCATTCTTAATATTGGATTTTAGTAACAAGTTAAAAATAACACTTGATTATGGAAAGTAAAACTAATGTAAGGAATACATCTAGAAACATATGGTACATGTAAATGTAATAAACTTATAGCAATTTTGATTTAGCTGAAAGTAAAAGTAAAGTAAAAGCACCCATATTGAAAATAAGAATAAGATTGAAGTAAAAGTAAGGTAACAGCAGTGCAATTTCATTTCAGACAAAAGCAACAGTAAATTAAAAGTATCAAAAGATTACACTGCTCTGAAGTAAAGTAAAGCGAAAGCACATAAATTATGAAACAAGGGTTTTCAAAAGCAATGTTTCTTTCATTTGCTTTTTCTTTCATGTTATTTTCATTACTTTCAATTTATTCTAACTCACTATCAAAGTGATTTTTTTATCGTTGTACAAGGCTCATACAGCAAGATAACATTAGCCTTTTGTTTCTGTCACCAATTAAAGAATTTTCGTAGTAATGTCAAGGGAATCAACATCATTGACAAGACAAAGTAATTTCTAATTAATGGGAATATGAATGAATTTAATTGTATTGACCTGTGAGCTCAAATGTAGTGAAGAATCATTTTTGATTGTCAGTGTCATTTTCAATTCAAAATCATTTTGACATCAAAGCCCAAACAAGCAAGTAATGCACTGGTTTTTAGCACATTTTCACAACATTCAAGAGTTCATTGCATTCAAACTTCTGTTTTGCTTGTGAAAATGTAAAAGCTTGTGAATGATCATGAATAAAAATGTGAATGTTTTTTATGTTCATTTGTGATTATCACATTCACATTGTGTTTGTGCTTTGTTTGTCACCTATTGCCAACACAAACAACTCAAATACTTTGTTTTGAATGTGATCATTCACCTTGACATTTGCAGAAATCAAATTATCACATTCAAATGCATCAAATTTCAAATTAAAATATGATTATTTTTGCATGGTCAATTTTATTTTTTTAACCAATTTTTACAATCAAAATAGAAAAGATTAAAAAACAAAGCTTTGCAACAATGAATCCTATGTGTGTTGAGTGCAATCTTTATTCAAGCCTTAACATGGGACTACACTCACCAGTTATAGATTTCTCTCAGCTTACTGAGAACCTCTGATCCACTTCATGGGTTTTAGGGTGCAAATACTTCATTTCAATTTTAATGGTACAGGCAATGGACAAGATAAATGTGCATAAATATAAATAGAATAGTGTTGCCTGCCAGTTGATTATTGTCCAAGAGACTTGGGACATTGGTACAAGCACCTCCTTTTTATGGTTCATCAAGATTTGAACTCATAATCAGCAAGAATGTATGTTTAAAATTATTATCTATTTTTATCAATTGATAGGAGGAATCATAATTAATGAATTATCTTGTAGGCATACATTTGCCTACCTACGCACATGGTTTGCTGATCATATAAAAAACCACATTCCAAAGTACATGCCATAGTACAAAATATGACCTTTCCCTACTCCATGTAAAGAATAAATAAGTTACTATGGTAGTAGCTACTAACTAGTGCCATACTCTAGATGGGCAACTATATCAACGAAATGCCAAATACAATTTTTGCTTTTTGGATTATTTGTTGGTCTTTTATTTCTTGTTTTTTTGTCCTTGTATTTTGCCCCTGTGCAGTTTTGTTATTTTTTGTCCTGCTCTTCTCACTTTTGAACGCCAAGAACTGTGACGAAGTTGACCGAAACATCAAGCAGCGCAGACAATAATTACAACAAGCAACAACAACAAACCTCGACGAGCCGGCAATGGCCAAAAACTCCGCCGCCAAGCACTGCCAACAGCCCGCATTTGCTGAATATTGAAGTCACAATCTTCTCCAATACTATCCGCACGCTATCCCATCACATCATAACTGCATTGTCGTTCTCAATAATATCAAAATACTGCAACCATGAGCCGCGATTCGTAAGTATCCCGAAAAATGATGTTGTGATCTTTTTCTCTGGATGAGATAATTTTCCGAGAGCGCCATTCAATGTCATGACTTGAAACTTGCCAACTCACATCCAATCGAAACCTGCCCTGACGCCCCCGCCCACCACCTCCCACCGTCACTACCATCCCCTCCTCCAGCAACTATGACCACCACATCTCCATCTTCTCCCCCCAAGGCCGCCTCTACCAAATGGAATACGCCTTCAAAGCCGCCTCCTCCGCCTCCGGCCTCACCGGCATCGCCCTCCGCGGCAAAGACACCGCCGTAGTCGTCACCCAACGCAAAGTCCCCGACCGCCTCATCGTCCCCTCCTCCGTCTCCCACGTCTTCAACATCACTTCCAAAATCGGCTGCCTCGCCACCGGAATGATTGCCGATTGCCACTCCGCCGTTCAAAGAGCTCGGTACGAAGCGGCCGATTTTGAATTCAAGTATGGGTATCCCATTCCTCCGGCGGTGTTGGCGAAGAGAATGGCGGATATTGCGCAGGTGAATACGCAGAGTGCTTCTATGAGGCCTTTGGCGGTGGTGATGCTTCTTGTTGGGATTGATGATGAGAAGGGCCCGCAGGTATTGAAGGTGGATCCGGCAGGGCATTATTTGCCGTTCAAGGGGACGGCTTCGGGGAGTAAGGAGCAGGAGGCGACGAACTTTTTGGAGAAGAGGGTGGATGCAATTCCGGAGTATAGTGCGGACGAGACTGTGAGGACGGCGATCGTTTGTTTGGGGAGTGTGTTGGGGAGTGATTTTAGGGGGAGTGAGATTGAAGTGGCATGTGTGCAGGGGAAGGAAGGGAAGTTTCGTTGTTTGACAGAGGAGGAGATTGAGGAGCATTTGAATGCGATTGCAGATGATGCAGATGCTTAGGTTGATTTTTGTCTGGAAATTAGAATGGGTCACCACTTGACTGGGGATATGTGGACATCACGTATGCCATACTAAGATACGTAACAAACATTATTCAATTTTAAGAGACAGGAGTTTCTGACACGGATATTTGTTCTATTCAGTGACCACTGAAAATGGCAAATCAAAACAACTTTCACACAACATAGTTTCCACGAGAAAAGCAAACATGTTAAAAAGAGCCCACACACAGCAATTGATTGCCAAGTGATCTACATATGTTGTTGTCATTTCTTCGGATTTTTTCGTTCTTTCTAACCTTTGTAGCTTGGGGTTGTTCCAAGTCCTTACAAGAGCTTAGCATTCATGTTGATTTTCAGATCTGCTAGACACTACAAAAAGTAGTCTCAAAATGGCCATGATCTTGGAAGGCAAATGTTGAAAATACAAAGTTTCTCTTGGTAATGAAAGAGGTTTCCCATCTGCCAATTAACTGGTGTCTATAGACCTTCCCTTGTGGAAGTGATTTTCTGTTAGTTGACATTCAGAGAGTATCTTCATTATTAACCCAGGCAGGATTTGAGTTCCAGCAGGAAATGATATCCCAAAGAGAATATATCCATAAGGTAATGAGATTGGGTGTGAAAGAGCAAAAATTCGCAACGTCTATGCTGAAGGGAACCCAAATAGATTCACTTGAATGAAAAAAACAATTTTGTGACCTCAAGTTACCTGGTGTTATGACAAAAGTACCCCCCCCAAAGAACTGAATGGTCCATTGTCAAACCCTAGCACTCAATACCCCAGGGGGTAGATTAATAGGAACATTTTGAATTCAGCTCAGTCAACATACCCTTTGTCTGTCCAATTGACTTATTTTTAGTAAGCTTTGATGCAGTCCATCAGATTGATACCAGTCCCAGTGTCAGATACACACCCCTAAACATGCACATATTCAACCCAAATACTTGGATGGATCTGTTTTAGTGTTGGATGTCCTTGCTAATTATGCACCAAAAAATTAGTAGAGACTTGATGTGTATCAATTGTACATATTTGTATTGTGAAATGCAAATGAAGTAACATATTTCTTGAAGCAACTTAACTTAAAGTAGGAATGCATAATAGTATCAAACGCTGTCAAACCCAACCTCATACATGGATTCAGTTGTTCAAAATCTTTTTGCAACACAATACAACCTGAAGAAGATATCGTGTCTTGCTGGGCACATAGTGAAGGGTATTTTTGGACTGAGTAGAAGTGATATCCTTGTATTGATAGCACATGGATAAGAAGCAATATTAGAGCTTTGAGAGACATTGCCTCATTCTAAACTCAAAGTATCATGGCACAAGTTAAAATTACAAATAGTCAAATTGAAAAAAAATGGTCATTCCTAGGTATCCCTGATCAACTACTTTTAAGTGACTATTAAGACACATGAATGATTAAAAAAGAAGTTTGGAGCTGACTAACCAAAAATATTTCAATTGTAGTGCTTATGTTCAAAACCCTTCAGTACACTGAATCATTGATAAGAACAATCTCACTAGATGTGACCACTATGAAAAAAAGATAAAGTTGACTGAAGCATTGAAAGACTGAATTGTTTGATTATTGATTTTTGTCAGTTCAAATTTCATATTTAAAATCATTGTTCAGTAAAAATCTGTCACTAAGATTGTAATATAGGCCAAATCATCTTTCCCAGAGGATCATAATTTCAGAAGATTTTGACATTGACAGTGTGATTAGTATTTTTCAAGGGAACCGGTCAACAACAATTATAAATTTATTTCCCTTGATACATAAAATCATTCATTAACTAGCTTTGTCAAAGTATTTTGGACCATGTAATATGGTGGATTTGATTGAAAAGACACATCATTCCAGAATGTTTCATTCATTTTGGAAGAATTATTGGCATTTAGTGTAAGATCCCTGAAAAATCATGTTGTTTGAACCTTATTTGAGGGGGAAAAGGTGGGTCCATATTTGGTGTTTGTGCTATCAATCATATGAATACAATTTCACACAGTAATGGGTAACACTAAAAGGAGACCCCACTAATTCTGTTACCAAAATTTGAACATTAATACTTCTCAGATTATTCTAAATATCATTTTTTTAGTAAAAACCCATCACTTACCTTACATGCTATTGGTGCATCTATATTCAACATTCCATATAGTGAAAATGAGGTCAATAGCTTTTTACAAAAGTTGACCCCATTCACAATAGTTATTTGTCTATGTTTTGATATTTTTTGTATTTTTGTTGAAAAATTTTAATGACATGTATCTCAACCAATACACATCAATTCAAAATTAAAAAAAGATAAAAAAATAAGAAAGTATAAAAAACAAAGATAATTATTGTCAGTAGGGATCAGCTTTCATTTAAAAAACAACATGCATGGGATTCAAAACTGGGGTGTTATCCTTCATTACCATGTGCATGGCTTCTGCTGGGTGCTAAAATTGGAAAGCTTTTAGTGTATAAAAATATTGCATTTTGGACAAAAACTAACAAAAAATAATAATATTTAATTGAATATTGGTATTATTTAGGCAAAGATGAATTATTATAAAATTTATCTTGGGTTTCTTACAGTGTTAGCCATATATCCCAATTGAGGAAAATTTCAAGGGCTGTACAAATACTTCCCTTCTCTCTAATGAGGTGTTTATTTTCATCACAACCCTGATCAATCTGTGCTTTTGTTATCACTGAATAAAATGTTTTTTTTCTCAGACATATCACACAGTTTCAACAGAAGAGGAAAAATAATATGGGCTATGACTTGATTTTAATGATAGGATCACTAACAGTAATAATGAGAAAATAAAAACAATGACAATGACCACAAACCAAAAACCACAAAAAAGTTACAGACAGCACTACTTTTTTGCCATTGTTTTGGCTCTAGAAGTAAAAAAATGATTCCATAGTTGAAACAAAGCATATCTCATACCTGGTCACCTTTTCTACTCAATCAATAAATGCTTTGCCTTATCAATATTTTAGCATTAAAATAATAGCAAAAAGTATCACATCCATTTATACACATTGACTGTAACCATAATATTTTAGGAAAACAATCAACATGGTCTATCACAAATATGGCCTTGAACGCATTGAATACACACAACTGGTCAAAAGTCTAAAGCCATAGCATGCATACCAATAATAATAGACATGAAGAATGATCCAAGTTTGGAAATATTTTGAATTGATTACCCTCCCAACTTTGCATAAGTGTTGTGGATTTCCTCTTAATCTAGTTTTTATTACATTTACTCCACAAGAATAGAGAATGAAGAACTAATAATTCCAATGGTGGCCCAACAACAACAATAGCAACATGTCAATATTAACCCCTGAAGACTTAATACGGAAGATGTGATAATCCAAGCTAGTTTGTGACTGATGACAAGTTGTGAGAGGAGGATTGTATTGGTCAAGTAAAATTGACAAAAAAATCATCTTAATTACAGGAAGCTAGTTTCTATGGACTCACATAAAATTAAAATGTAAGTGAGATGAGTATCATTTTTAGGTTCTGCAGTTTCTTCTTGGAAGCCTCTAGAAAGATATTTCTCAGTGAACAGGGACTCATGAATAAGCAAAGGATGCATCAAGTTTTCAAAAACATTACCTTTATTTCAATTACCATGGTTTCTTTACTTATTGTTTTCACCAAAAACAGATAGATTGTCATATGCATTGCCATTTGAACAAGAATGTTCATTAGGTCATGTGAACTCTTTTTGGTTGCTTCCTAATTGGAATATTAATTAAAGTTGATGGTTGATAGAGCTGTGGTCTGTGTATGGGGTTTAGACATGTTCTCACCCAAAATATTTGATTCAAAGACAAACTAAAGGGGAGAAAATAAAAAATATATAGGATAATCATTAGCATCTATTATTGTAAAATCAAATATATTTAGTAGTAAGATAATTTTTATTATGGTGTAGTGTTTGAATTGCACCACTAGGATGATCTACTTTTACTTCTCTCTAGACTCTATGCCTGATCTCTGCCTAGACTGAAAAGAAAAACAAAATAAAGAAAATAATGTGGAATGTACTATGACATTATGGTACCATAAATAAGACAGACAAACACCAAATGTTGCCCATAGGTGTTTTTTGAGTACTTGTGCTATATGGGGTGTTTGGTATAAAAAAATTGTAATTTTTGTTCTTTTGAATGGTGCAATAAACGTCAGTGACTGAGTAAATTATGAAGAGTTGTAAATTAAAATGTCCTATTGCTTAATGGTGAGAAGGTATTATAATGTTGATGAAAACAAAATTCTTGTGGGAAATTTCCTATATGTTTGATGTCTAGCCAACTATCTTTCACCATCATGATTACAAATTGATGTTTACACTTTCATGAAGTCAGTGGATCAGTGTGCTGTAAGGATAATGAGTTAATTCTAGGAAGGAATTAGCATTATTGGTGAGATCTTACTGTCCTAGCATCCTTTTATCATCTTAACTTCAAATTGAATAAAAGAATTATTATCATGATTGGTAAGATCTAACTGTCATGTCATCCTTTTGTTGTCTTGACATCTTATTAAATTTAGGAATTGGTAAAACCAGTAAGCTCTTACTGTCATACTATCCTCTGTCATCTTGAAATCATCAAATCCAATGAAGGATTTAGTATTTTCTTAATGGCAAGGTCTCTGAGGTCCTCTCATTGGCCATTTATAGCTAATAATAATTAGTAGGGAAATGAAAAAAAATACCTCAATACTACAATTTGAGTCAATTTTGCCTATGGACAACATTTGGAGAAAACCTGTCTCAAATATTGGTGAATACAAACATGATCAGAGAGGTGCATGTACTTCTAAAATTGGATTATGATTATTTTGAGTACTGTACAAGCTGTTATTAGACAGTGCATACACAAGCACATACAAGGACAACAGCATTCCCCCCATCCTTGCTTCAATGCAACCAATAACAGCAAGGAACCAAGTGAGACCATCCCCCCATTCTTTTTGTAGACCCCATTTTTGTGCTGAGAAAAATATTCAACCCCCAATTTTTGGAACTCCCACCTACATATACATGGAGTAAAGAACTGCTCAATAAGCTGAGTATTATTTTGTATGGATTGACAATCTCAAAAAAGTTAGTGATGCCCCCTCTCCCAAAAGGATCACCATGATGAAGTAGGTAGGGGATGGACTTGGCAGGTGTTGACGATGATGATCGGACAGCTGGCTGGATTGGAAAAATGTAACAATCCACTAGAATTAAAAGGAAGGTTGTAGTGCTTGAATGATTTAGTGATGAGTTCATTAAGACAGCTCAATCTTGAAGGATACAGAGGAAAATGGTCATTTGTGTCAGCAAAAAAGAAAACAATATATCCAGACTGTGATGCTTAGCAGCAGCATGGCGGACCTGGGACATCCCAGGCAGACAACCCAGCCATCCAGAGGGAGCATGTGTAGCACCAGAAGTTCCAGTGGTGCACAGTGAAAGGTGCTAAGTTGGACATATCATGCAATTTAGTGGCATCCCATCCAAGCTGTATTGAGGTATCATTGATCTAGAGCTAGAGAGGTGCATGTACCCCAAAAATTGGATTGTGACTATAGGTGTTGTACAAGATATTACTATTGTTAGACACCAAGAAAACAGGCACATTTAAGGACAACATCAATGGTCATGAAAAAATTAGCCTTTTTGGGAACAATCATTTACCATCCACTACAAAAAAATATTCTGGATCATTTTTTTCATTCCCTAAAAAAATGACCTTGTTTTTGATCAGGTATGGAACAAGAACAATTTTAGACTTTGATTATGGATTTGTGTCAATTTTTAGAAATGATCCCAAGGACTCAATGCTTTAATAGAAAAAGGACTGAGTAAGAAGAAAGGATCCTGGCTATTTTCTACCAAAATAATTATGGTGAGTTAGAGGGTAAATAAGTAGTATAAAAGAAGTACCATACTTAGGGGGGCCCACACCGAACGTCAGTTTATGCTACTTAGGTAATTTAGTAAGATGAAGTTATGAATTTATATTATTGTGATTATATTTTTTATTTCTTTAGTATCGCCAATACTTTTGGCGAGAATTACAACCAATCCTCAAACCACAAAAATCCATTTCCAGAAAATGACCTTGTGCGTGATGGATCTGAGATCTGAGATCTGAGGTCCTACTTACATAGTGAGGGATGGAGGAAGACGAGGGATCAAGCGAGGCGGAGGATAAATAGGAGGCATCTAGCTGATCGAAATTCCCAACACTTCACATTGTGGCCAGAATAATGTCAAGAGCAGCAGATGGAAATCGCGAACTCGAGGCAGCCAAGAGCCGCCTCTCAGCAGCCAAGCAGTCAGAAAATTTTGCCACCCGAATGGCGGAATCGGCAGCGGAAAAGATGGCTGCTGCAGAGGCATATTTGAAAGCAGCCAAAGAGAAGTTGAAGGCTGCTGAAAAAACAATGGATGCTGCAAGAGCTGATGTGTGCGAAACGAACAACGAAGTATCAAGGTGTCGAAAAGAAGTTGCCTATGCACAGTCGTCCCTTGAAGCCGTGGAAGAGAGATGGGAGGTCATCGATATCGAAGGCAGCGCGGCAAATTCGACACAGGAAGCACAAGGAGCTTCGAAGACTGTCGACCTTGTTTCAAATAATGAATCGGCCAGATCACAGTTAGATGATGCTTCTGTAGTAGAAATTAACTCTGTTGAAAGCCATTCTGAACTTGAAGATGCCCCTGTCATAGCAACAGAGTTTCTGGTTAGCGGAAGCAGCATTAGTAATATCAATGGGACGTATAGAATGCGAGGGACCTACCCTGATTGCGAATGCAGCGACGGTTTACCCATGTACACCAAACTTGGCACACTGGGAGGCAGTGACGTGACTTTCACTATTTATCGTCACGACGGTCTGATCAAACAACGAAGGCATGATGGCAATGGCTCATATAGAGGAGAAAAAAGGCGATGGTTTATTTCAGTTTTGAAAGACATCAATGCCCCGGGTTCTTCGGAAGATGAAATTTTGTACTACACCTCAATAATTCACAGCGATGGAGGCTTACCCCCACAATGCAATTGGAGAAAAGATGGGGCTGCAGCTGAATCTTCCTTCAAAATTTTGCCGCTTTCAGGTTTAGACCAACAAGGAAGAGAAATTGAATTTGACAATATCTCTGATAAAGACAAAATTCAGAATACACGGGTTTTTGTCCAAGGATGTGGTGTGTCGGAAGTGAACGGCCTCTATGAAATTGCTGAACTTCATAACGGTATTCCAATTTATGCCAAAGGAGAAGTCAGACTCTCGCTTCAAACTCAGTCTAATCGCGAGGAGACAAAAAGGTGGTGCCTGGAAAGAAAAGAGCCACTTCAGAAATATTTCTCTTGTCCCATCTCTCCAATGCCACCAGGCTCTAAAAATGTTGTCATTCCAAGCACTGGGTGGAAAAGAGCTGCAGGCGTAAAAGGTGCAGCACCACGAATATTTCTCATCAAAAGCAAACAAGACAATTGCACTGTGGACCTTTCTGTTTCCGGTGAGGAGAATATCCCGGATTTTTCCAACAGTGTATTTGTTGGAAATGGGAGCGAAAGTAGAACGAAAGATAACGACAGTGCACCGCAGGAAGAAGCAGAGGAAAATTGTAGTTTGTCCGAGCTTGGTGATTCTTTCTTCTTTGCAACAGAGTTTGCAGTCGAAGGTTCTGAAATTTTAGGCATCAATGGAACTTACAAAATATGTGGAAGTTATCCTGATTGCAGATACAGTGATGGGATCCCAATGTATTCAAAACAAGGTTCATTAGGAGAGCAAGAAGTGACATTTGTGCTTTGCCGTCATCGCCAAACTGATGCGTACAAATGGGGAGGAAAAGGTAGAAGGTGGGTTATCTCTGTTTTAAACGACATCGACCCACCAGGCTCTTTGGTTGATAATCTGTTTTACTTCACTCAGTACGTGGGAGATAATGACCTCATACCCCCACAAAACAAATGGCGAAAGAATGAGTCCGCACTTGAGCCTTCATACCGGGTCTTCCCCACCTCTGGGATGGATAGAAATGGTAGGGAAATTGAAATCAGTCAAAGTCTTCATCCAGATGAATTAGTAACCAATCGGGTGCTTATCGAAGGAAGTAGTACTCCGAACATGGATGGTCTCTTTGAACTAGATTGTTTAACTTTTACTCATTCGTCATGTTTTAGGAAGGGTGAATTTTCTCTTCACCTGGAGACAGCTGATCGATTGGGGAATAAAAGGTGGGACATAGTGCAAAATTCACCTTATCGCATTCATTACCAGTCGCCCATTTTTAGTCCAACTCCGAGTGCAGAAGTGATGATTCCCAACTCCGGTTGGAAAATGTTCATGGGTGGAGCTTGTCCAAAGCTGAAAGCATTTTTTATTAAACACAATCAAAGAAACAGTACACGAAAGCGATCACGTCCAAGTTGACTTTATTACATATTTTGTCTTTTTTATTCAAAGGTTAGTACTTCCTATTTTCTGCATTACTAAGGTTAACGACCAAGAAAAAAATTATTGGGAATTAATATCATTACATTATTTTTCATTTATTGGTGCATTCTCCAGAAAAAAACATTTTTCCTATTAGTTGAAATAATGATGAGACTCTTACATACTTGCAATCAAAGCAATATCTTTTTTACCATTTTTAAGTTTGTGATGATCTGAAGAGATTATTCATGTTTTCCAACTGATTCAATTACTTTTGAGCAAAAAACAATTTGCAGGCCTTATATGTTCATGAGTATTCTGGTGTCATGAAAAATGCAAGATACCCCTTTTTTTGATTGGTGCAAAGCGTCAGATAGTTTTAGAATCTGCGAAAAACTATGGAGTGTGCATTCTACCAATGGTTAAATGGCCTGACTGCAGTCAGAGTTCAAAAGGAATTTATTGATTAAAATCACCAATTTTTAAACACCACTAGTAGTTAAATTCAGTGATTATCAATTGCAAATGAACCATTTTTCAATTGGAATTACCCAATTTCTGTGGATTGTCACATTATGTTACTGAAGTGGGTCTTCAGTAATTGCATATATTCTTCCACTTATTTTTCTTATTACTTTCAATAAAAAATATTACCTTAAACCTTCATTCAAAACTAATGAACTGATCCGACTAATCTTAAGTTGTTTGCATCCCATCAATTCTTATTTGATGTTTTATTAGCCTTTAAGTCTTTGGAAGTCTGGAAAGATTCGTGGTAGGCTATGTAAAATCATCCCCTGCATCCATAAAAATTAAATTATTGTTTTATCATTAATGAGATGTGAATTTATTGCCAAAATTCAACATATACTTTTGAATTTTGTTTCAACAAACCCTCCATAGAGTCAAAAACACAAAAATCCATTGAAAACAGAACCACTTAATTGCATGAGTTTATTGGCATGTTTGTCTTTTAAATATCTGTAGTAGTATCAACATCAGTAGCAATTGTTGAGCAAGAGATAGCTCAGTTGCAACCTTTTTATTGTTGTCACAACAGCAAAAAATGAAACTCCAATCAATTTTCTTGTATCAAATTTGATACTGTTTTTGCTCCAGTTTTCTTCATTTGATCTGTTCTAAATATATTATTATTGAAACTTCTTCTGTATTTCATGTTTAGTCCTAAGTGGTAACTTTGTAAGTCAATTTTGAATTGGCAAAAATGTGGCAACAACAGCATTTTGTCCTAGATTTCTAGCCATGTTATTGTTATTGTACTTTATTGTACAACTGCCATAGTGTGAATGCAATGGCCTTAATTTGACTTTGTCATACCATAAATCATTGTTAGTTCTTTTCATTGTGTCACAAACACTAACCTCTGTAGATGCCTGAAGTGGCTATCAAGTCTTAGTGAGAATTATGTGAAAAGTGAGAAGCCTGTTGGTAAGGTGTGGCTTTGAACCAATCAATTAGTATGTAAAACAGCACCACACCAAATCATTATTTTGAATGTTATGACTGAATGATTTTGCTAATGATCTTGAGCCAATGCATTCATCACAAAGGGTTCTGAGAGCACATGTCATTTGGTCATTGTTGGATTGATTCATCGATAAAATGTACAGATACAAGCTAAATGATATACGAAAGTAAAAATATCATGATAAAATTAAGTGTACTAGTAATATTCTGACCTTTATTATTACTAAATGAAATCTAACATCAAGCTTTAATAGACTGCAATGATAATCAAATTTTTGATTTTCTTAATGACGATAGAAATACAACCACTTGCAGTCATAAGTCAATCATTGAATCTCTTTCAAGTACAAGGATTGAATGACAGCAGTTTTGTTGTCTTTAAAGAACTTTATTCAGAGTAAATTTTTTTCCATTTTATCTGTGATCTGTGATCTGCAAACATTTTGTAAAAACTTATTTGTTCCTATGTTGAATTTGACAGTCACAAAAAATGAGAAGCATTTTTTGTGCATATTTGTCAAATTGAGAGAAACTAAATATCAAGCTGTATCATTTAAAAGGTAATTAAATATTGAAGGTTCCAACATATTATAAAATACATAGGAGTTTTCCAGAATTGGCATAGAACATCATTTCTCAATAGTTTTTGAGATTTTTTTCTATGTAAAAAGCTATCTATTCGACAATTGCATATATTTTGAAAAAATGACTTCAAAATGTAAAGCAATGTATTTATATTTCTGTAGATTCAGGACCATAAACTGTCTAGTTGGTAGAGCAAAAAATAAATTCACCTTTCCTTCTGGATTCAATTCTAAGGATGCATTGGGTATCACCATCAGGGAGGACCTTTTAGGTTTTGTAAAATTTTTTTATCAAGTACTATGTAGTAATTATGACACAGTAAAATTAGATTTTTTTCACCTTTGTCAGAAGCTAAGGGTAGAGCTAGGGATCCTTACCATGACTGAAACCCAATCACCATTGCAAAAAATAGAATTTTCCCTCAGCTCTCTCCACCATGATGAGATATACTCTGACAGTAGTTGCTCCTACAACAGCTGTTGGAGTTATAATCTAACAGCCCAAATGTATTGTAGCAATGCCATCAGTTATCCATTACCATTAGTCAATATTGCTGTTGATAGCAAGACCATAATCAACAAAATAATGAATTCATTGTTGATGCAATTTACATGTAGCTGTCTGCCAGGTCAGCCTATCACAGGAAAGCTAGTGTTTGCTGAATCTGACCAATATTGAGAAAACTGGTGAGGTGATCATATTCAAAATGACCCTTTTGTGACACTGAGGAAGGATACAGCATGTAGAATCCATGAAATTGAAACTATTAATCCATCAATATTTCATGCAAAATACAACATAGTAGGTACCTTGGCTATCTACCTATTTTTTGGTATGTGTGACAAAGCTAGAGAACAACAAGATAAGTGCACAGATTGACAAATAAGAGTAATTGTAAATAGAGCACAGGTGCCAAAGCACATGACTATGGAACTGATGAGTGCCAACAATATGCAAAAAAAGCAATGCTTGTCAGAGCAATATATTGAAAATCTAGTCTAATTATTGTGCTATCCAGTAGAGACTAAAAACTAATGGAATGGATGTACTTAATAATTATTGTTCCTAGAATGATAGAAAACATCAAAATGATTCCATAGATTGTATTTTCTGTGTAAGTTTACAAGCAAGCATAAGGTTAGATCAAGACATCATAAGACAACACCACAGATCTTTTTACTACAGCACTGACAACATTAGTTCAATAACTAGTGCTGTTGCTGGTTCTGATGGCAGGCCAAGACAGTGTCAAATTCAATTTTTTCCAACAATGTCCAAGAGACAATCAAGATTGGAACTGATCATCATACAGACTACATTTGTTCAAAAATTCATAAATTCATAAAAAAATTACCTAGTAAAAACTAAAGCATCTTTGCAGTCTGCTCATTGCTGATTTTGGCTGCAACAAACAATGACTTTGAAACAGTTTCCTTTGTCTAGAACCTACCAAAAATAGAAAACCAAGTTAGAACAGAAACTATCAACATGAACAGAAGAGCAGACACATTGATAAACTGGTCTTACCAATATTATTTTATAGGTGCAGTGCACAAAATCTCATCCACAGGAAAGATTTTCCTTTGGGGGAATGAGACGAACACATATTGCATTAAACAGGAAACACACATCAGATGGACACGAAACAAAAATAATGCCTCAATTGTGCACAAATTCCCAAGACTGGGCACCTAAATCTTGAGTTTCAATATCTATACCCTTGCCTCCTGAAGATATCAATGGTGCTTGGATAGACAAATGTTTGGTGTTAGCAATGAATAAAATAAAACTGGTAGACAAAAAGAATTGACTTACATGTAAATTGCAATCCATCTCCAAAAAATGCTTCCAAGATATTTTTTGAACTTGCCTGCTAATGCAGTTGCTGCAAAAACCAATTTAGCACCAGACCACAACAACGATGGGACCATCATCAATACAGAAATGAAAAGAAAATATTGTGAAAAGTGAGGTGTGGTAGTATTGTAAACAAAACATTGACACCAGCAAGCTTCAAGCCCTTAACATGCTCAGCACAAAACATGGCAATCAACAGCTATGATTGCTACTCCCATTGGCAGAGGGTCAACACAACTGGAAAGACTCCTTCCTATCCTAATACAATGACAGCAACCAAACAACAGCTGGCATCATTTTGCTTCATCCTCTCACTTGTGCTTCATTGTTGAATAAGCTTTTGATGTGTTGATAATGATGATATCCAAAACACAGCAGAAATAATTGCAGAAGCTTGGATGGAAGGATGCACGTTCTGACCATAGGACTCACGTCAACTTTGTACTAATTCCTATGTAGAAATAAAACTTCAAGAATATCCAATTTCAGCTCTTCCACATACTAGAGCTGCAATCTAATCTTCATGACAATACTAAACATGTGTTCAAATCAACTGTAGCTCCAAAGTTGGTTGGATTCAGAATTTTGTGATAGGATGACCTGGCAGACAGCCATGCCAATGTAAAATTTTAGTAGTGTTGCTAGTCTAGGATCATCTTCAATTGAAATAATGGCACAGTAGGTCTAAACAGATTAGTTAGATACTTACATAATAGTTAAATGATAGTGTTAACTAAAATAAAAGTTGAGTATTTGGAAGCAGAACTGTTATTGGCTGTGGACAATGCCATCTGCCAATATATTCACAAGCAGCAGTTTCAAAATGGTGGAATGAGGGAAGAAATCATTTGAAGGTATGATTATAAATTGTGGTGTGTGCATTGCAATTGTAATTGTAAGTTGCTTGGTTAGGGTGAGGATAGTTAAGAGCACAGGGGTGAACAAAATCTTTGGTTGTGTTGATGTCATTTTTACTTTCTTCTTTTACTAATAATTATGCTGTAGCAGACACAATGCTAATGATATTTGTTGTCTAATAGGCTTTAAACTGAATCAATTGTCAAGGCAAAAGATTGGGTACTGAGGTGGAACAACTTGTTGAAAGCTGACAACAAAATGTTTTTTTCCTTCTTTCATTGACACTCTAGTTTTAGTGGTGCCAATACATGCTGACAGCCCTAGAAACCAGGAAAAAAAACATAGAAACTTCTTTGAATGTGTTTCAACAGTGTTCATGTGATTTAGCATTGCCATTCAACCCATTTTGTAGCTGAAATATTTGAAATTGCATATTATTATGTAAAAATGGTCAAAAACTACCTAAGTAAGGCTAAGTAAAAAATTACAAAAAATCTAACTAAAGCCTTAAGTAACTAAAATATTTTACTTAAGACAAACCTGAGTAAACAAGGAAAATAACATACTATAGATCATCTGAGTAAATGTAATAAGATTGCTTACTTATACTCAGGTGCTTAAGTAGTACTTATTTGATACCCTGAAAGTGATGAGTGGAATATTTTTTTAAAGAGACAATTGAATTGGAAAATACGATAAGTTTTCAACATAATGATGGACAAATACTCCTAACAAAGAAACAATACTTCATACAAGGCTACCACTAAAAGGATCCCCCACTAAATTTACTATTAATTCAATTTTTCTTAAAATATACAAATATCAGTTTGCACATTGATACTTTTTGTTTGTTCTAATAAAAAATGCAATGTTTCTTTACATACTAAAAGTTTTCCAGTTTCAGCACCTAGTAAAAGCTATGCACATAGTAATAAAGGGTAATGACCCGGGTACAAATACTGTGCATGATGATTTTTTAATGAAATTTGATCCATTCTCACAATAATTATGGGAGAGATACATGTCAAATAAAAAATAAAAAAAATAACAAAAAGATTTCAAAAACACAGACAAATACTTATTGTGTGTATGGTATTAACTTTATTAAAAGGTATCAAGGGCTGGATGCAGATGTACCAATAGCATGTAGGGTAAGTGATGGATTTTTATTATAAAAAAATGATCTTCAGAAAAATCCAAGTGAGCATTGAATTTTGAATTTTGGTAACTGATTTAGTTGGGGATCCTTTTAGTGTTAGCCTTTTGTGCCTTCAATACCTCTAGGAATTGTCAACACTCTCACAAAAAAGTATGTATAATGTGGCAAGCTTGTTTTATAGCATTTTCCTGGTCAGGTTCATTGAGCAACAAATCCCATAAGTATTGTCACATGATATACAAAAAACTAATGAATGCTCTGGAAGGAACAAAAAACACCCAATATCTCCCAATGATTTTGATATGTTTCATCTTACTACTGAACCACCACCTTGTCATCAAAATGAATCCCATTTGCATGTCCACTATTAATGAGTCCCCTTTCCCTGATCCAACATGCAAGAAGATGGAATAGGATGATGTTGTTGCTTGTTTCTAGGAATTCAAACAGCATTGTTTTTGTTGATGGCCAGGGGTAGAGAATAGATATGGAAATGGGTTTGGGTTGTTGTAGGAACATATTGTCATTCAAAAAGTGAGCTGAAACTATCTATGACATTCCCCATTGCACAATTAATATCCACACATTTATTTTCATCAAATCTGATTATCATGTAGGGTATTTTTCGTCAGGGGTAGAGGGAGGATGAGGGTGTGCAAAGAATTTACTTTTCTGGGGAGGGGCGTTTTGGATACTTAGCAGGGAAGAAACCAATATGCCAAGGTGGAATGATGAAAAGGACTAAACAAGCATGCATTTTTCCAACAATATTTTTGTTACCAATACCTAAATTATTGGATTTTGGAGATGTCAAAAAATGGTCCAAAGTGCTTAGAGTTGAGATGCCAGGAACAAGGGGATTTTAATGTATTGTGCCTTATCTGTCATCATCTTGTCACAGTGACGGCAGTTGTTACTGTGACAATGGAAGGACAGGGCTGTGGGGTTGACAACATGAATTGCATTGGCAAACAGGAGAGAACACTGAGAGAACAGCCTTTTGGTAAAAAGGTAAGTAGAAGTTGACTGAGAAATGAGAAAACAACAGAGTAAAAGGATCATACTACTTTGTTACTCACAGCCTTGTTGTTGGTTACAGTTACTACACCAACTTCAGGACCCATGACACAGTATGTAGAATTAGTACATGACGTGTTAGTAATTTTTCTCACCACCACGTTCATTAGGGTTTTAACATACGTATGAGGTGTT
>JALLOT010000572.1:1223-19183 GCA_036939595.1 Thalassiosira livingstoniorum
TTAGTTGATTTGGTTTTTTTGTTTGGCATGTGCAATATTTTGCAGTTCATAGTTTACAGTTGATTCAATTTTTTTGTTCTTTGTGTTGCCCTTCACATCCTTCACTTTTATAGCTTGACTCCCTTCCTCTGATAAACTCCAAAAAACCTTGAGGGTGTGACAGCATGTGCTAACCATTTGAGGACAAGGTACTACCAATGTTTTCCAGCTGTGGTGAGGGTCAGTGTCCAAAGGATCCCATTACTGTATACAAAGGAACCTGTTTGGGGGTCAATTTGCCTATAGTTGCTGTGTTGGAGGTTGCTCTATCCCATTGGACTCAAAATTTAACAACTTCTAAACTGGAAATTGCACAGGGGGGCTATTTTCTGCCCTGTGATTTCCAGTTCTTAATTTGGAGACATTACAGGACCTTGTCCTGGTCAGCCCCTCTATATAAGGGCAGGAGTTTCCCAGACTTGTGTCTTGCCATTTCACCTCTTGCCTCTGGTTCATTGTCTCTTTGGTATTAAAGCAGCTACTTCCAAATTGGCCTAATCCTTCCAACTTATTGCCTTGCCGGTGACAAGGGAGCTTCTGTACACCACTAAAATTCTATAAACCCCATAAAAATAGGCATGCTTTAATAAATGAGATTTCTTTAAAAAAATAGTGAATCAATAATCTTACTAACTCAAATATTCACTTTCTTGTATCAATTTACAAGCTATATAGTCTTTAATCAGCAACCCTAAAATTTCTAATTAAAAAACACAAAACTCTAACTTGAACAAAAATAATCAAATAATAGACAAAACTACTCATTGCAGCTTGTGAGTTTCTCATTGTATCAATAATATTACTAAATTAGATATTATTGAATCAAAGAACCTACTTACACATATTCTTTTCCAATGAAAATAGCAAGCATCCCAACTTTTTTCTTGTATCAAAAATCCTCTCAAATGAAAATGTGCTTAGACAATTAACCTGTAATATTCATTTTGCAGTTGAAGTTTCTGTTCTAATTAAATATGATATTTCTCAGATGAAAAATATTTGAAATTAATTATTTTTCTACCAAGTCTGTGAACTGATACTGATATATTTTTGACCAACAAACAATTTATTATACAGAAAATAGTTTGGTTCACTTTCACAGTTCCAGATGATGATCATCTTTGGCAACAAAATACAAATAAACATTCTAAATTACAATGATGATAATGAATATAAAAAGATTTGAACTATAGAAAAGTGGACTATATTCAGCAGTCTATTACTATTAAACAAATCACTTGTATCTTTTTCTAGTTTTGAAAAATGACACTAATTGATGCTTATCTTTTAAACCCAAAGATCAATTTTAATGAAACGGAAAAAGCATAGAAAGATTAGAATTGAGACAGAATGTGGCACATAACCATTTGGGGTGTAGATTGCAGCTACCTTGTTTGAATACTAAGTATGTAATTATGGTAATACATTGAAATAATAATTATGTAGTAAAGATAAGTACTATGAATCAGGTAGAGACAATCCACCTGCATTGCCCTGAATGCTGCCGCCAATCATATTGCCCGCTGCTATTTTTGATTTAAGTATTTTATCATCTTAGGTTTGTCATTACTTTTGTTTTCACAAAGTGATGTCATTAAAAATAGAATGATTGGCAAAAGATGACAATCTCTATGTATTGATCTAGGAGTGTTACACTAAGTATTTCCTGAGTATGTAAGTCAAAAGAAAATAAAAATTATATACTAATACCTAAATATCACATTGCCTGTCCTACCTGCATTGAATATTATTTTTGCAACTTGTAAGTACATGTTAATGAAGCAGATAAGTACTTGTCGATTTCAAGTAGGTATTATTATTTATTTTTCAACAATACTTATCATGATTCCTAAGTAAGTAACTACTACTTACTTACTTACAAGCTGCAGCATCTAACACAGCCAAGTAACATACAATCAACACCCACAAACACTACAATACCTTGCACTACAATAAACAATCATGATCATGATTACAATCTGTATTTTATTTAATTTTCAAAGTGTAATTGAGTTGGTATGAAAATTGTTGGCAAATAATGCCATCATAATAACTATTGAATATGCTCTTTGAAAAAATACTATTTTAACTTCTGTATTAGTTATCATTGCTATTAACCATTGATAAATCAGCTCCTTCAATGTTATTAAAAACTGATAGAATTTTTGGGGGATAGGATGATTGGTCAGCATTCACTACCAGCCTTGTACTATCTGATACTACAAGCCCAAAGAATTGAAATGTGCAATGTCATCTGCTCAGCAAGTGTTCAGATGTCCATTCCATTGATGATTAATTGTTGTTTTGTTTTTAGTTTATCCCATGTCCATAATTGACACAGACTGCTGCTATGGGCAGTGACAATTGTGGGCAATGATTGCCACAACAATAATTGTTCCCCCCATTTGCCATGTCAACACATTGACCATACCGATTCCTTCACCTACCATGTCAACCATACTGCAACATCTCTCGCCACTGCTGTTGCCTCCGTCACAACCCACCCCAATTATGATGTCACCACCATATCCAACGCAATACATAGCATCACAACCATTTACCCCTGCTGCAAAAGATGTGTTGCCAAAGATGCCTCTGCCTACGTGGAGTGACCTTGTTCCGCCTCCCACTGTTGCTGCTGCCAACACCGCAGTTTCCATCACTGCTGCTGCCAACACCATTGCTGCAGCCACCACTGCTTCCACTCCCATTGCTTCTGTTGTTGTTGATTCCATTGCCATTGCTTTGACCAATGCCACTGTCACCACTACTGTCAGCATGATCAATACATGAATTTACCTATTCCCTATTTTTGTCAAAGTGGGGGAGGGGCACTGTGGCGATGGCTGCAACAAAGTCGAACGGTGGCAGTGTTGTTTTTGAGTGGGGGTTTGGGGGGACAATGGTGCAGTTGGGCAGTGGCAATTGCATCAATGAAGACACAGTGGATATTTTTGAATTGTCATTGATTGACATGGCCATGGAGGGGAGAGTAATAATAAGAACATAGAAAAGTAATAATAATAGGTACCCTTTGGTACCATATGTTACTATACTTTGTTACCTTATTGTACTTACCTAGCTACCGTAGGCAATGGAGGAATGGCGCATACAAATGTTCAGCAGATTGGACAAAATGCGCCTAAAACCGTTGCGTTGTTAGTGAATTTTGTTAGTGAATGTTATGTAGGGAGCTACGTGTTACGATAAACGAATAGTCCGACTTCACCATTCTATGTTGTACCGGCTTTACCATTTCGAAACTGCTGCATAATATTGCATGTCAGGCGTTCCGACAAACATGCCAACCATGTTGAAGGAGACAATGAAACGTTGATGTAATTGAAAGAATGTGCTTAATCTTTTTCAATTACATCAAAGATTGTCATAACAATGTCAGACAAAATAAGACTATACATGTATTACATATCAAATCAAAGCTCTTGATGAGACGAATCAGATGGTATTATTGGCTTTGATGTGTTTCAAAAACTATCAAAAATTTAAGTGAATGTTCTGAAATTTCCCAAAAATGCGCTTAAATCCGTGTGCGCCATTCCTCCATTGCCTACGGTAGTTAAGTCAACAACTATGGAAAGGGATCTTGTATTCATTGCTATTAGAAACTCCATTTCCATCATGGTGTTTGCCATGGTGGAGAGGTCCATCATCAGGCACCATCATGAAGATGAATTGTTTATCATCTATAGAATCAGGAATAGGACTTGGTACAAAAATGGATAAATTTTTATGTCACAGAAAAAAAAGGCTGAAGGAGAACATTTAAGGGAAAAATAAAAGTATCTTTTTTCAATACACTACAATACACGGACAATAGTACAATAATTGGAGATGGTCTGACCAAACCTGACATACTAGCAAGTTTGAGCTCATTAAGATAATCTAAGAGACAGCTTTTACAAAATTATTTGACCATTTTTCAAGGTATTTTTTTTGTTCGCCAATAGATAAAATTTTGTTTATCACAATCATACCCAAAAAAAATGCCATAATATTTCCCGTGCCTCAATCCCACACTTCCACCCATTCACAATGGCCAAATAATATCATATGCCATTGCATTAAAGTCTTCGTGAATTGGGAATTTTCTGCTAATGTCATGCCAAAAGTAATCAGCTGTCATTCCCATGAACTGCATCTGCCACTGCAGTTGCTGGAGATGATGCCTCAGCTTTTGTCATCATTGTAATCATCACAGGATAAAAATAAAAACACCCCCCTCACCATTTTTTGTGATACCATTTCCAAGGACATCATTGACATCTAGAGCTTTTGCCACCTCCTTTGCTGGGAACCACATCATCCTCAACATCTGCCACCACACACTGCATTCAAAATTTCTGTTGCGGGCAACAACCCATGGCTGATGCAATCTAGGTATATAATACTCTGCATCTCATTATCACCAATGACAAAATTTTTCCTTCTTGAGCTTTTGCTGTCACCTTTGACACCAAGCCACATCCACCTCCTCCACTATTTCTTCAAAAACTGTATTATCAATGGCTGAAAAAGAATTAAGCAACACAACAATCTTCCTGGTGGCAATCAGACAAAAACTCACTCCAGAAAAAGAGGAAAATTTGTCCAGCACCTAGGTTAGAGATGTCGTTGGATTCGGTGGTCATCCGTGGTTGTCCGTAGACTCGGAAATAGGAATCGGTTCGAAAAAAGGCTCATTTTTGCGGAACAAGAAAAATCGTCTAATAGCTAATTTTTTACAAAACAGAGAGAGTAACTCATTAATTCTTTGCTGAATTTAATAGCGGCTAGTAGGTCTTTTGTATGTGGTTTCATTCAAATAGTAATTCCTCTATACAAAATTGTGACTCCTTCATTGATAAATAAATTCATTTTTTAATTTTTAGGAAGAAAAATCTGACAACTCTGTGCCAAATCTTACTTGTTTAAGCCCTTTGGATTTATGTGTTCACATTTTCCTGATTTCCTGAAAAATGTTTCTTGCTTTATCTAAGTATCTGTCTACTCCATCGCACATGAACTAAGGCGTGGTATGGTACCCAAGTAAGTAGATAGAGTGCAAACTCCCCATCCCAAAAGCATCTCATGACACCAGTCAGTGGGAAAAGCCGGGAAAAGCATGATTGTTCATTAGGATATCTTGCGCAATAAGAAATAAGTGGAGTGAATACATTCATCTCTCACTCAATTCGCCCAAGGCAAAAACGCGTGCCGTCAAATCTCTGGTCAAATCTACATATCTTCTATCAAATTTGCTTTGGTTTTTAATTTTCTTTCAGGCCAAGTTCAATGTTTTACTCTTTACCTTGACGGTGATTGATAATCGTTATTATTGTTAAGGCACCTAACGCCTCAATTGAATGGCCAACGGGTCTGCTGGTCTCAGCTTGTTGCCAACGTTTGATCTGAGTTCAAGAGGATCGCCTTTACCAAGTTTCACCTCCGCCCGCTTTCCGCTCCAGTCATCCTCTAAGTCAGTCGTTTGGGACGCCACAATCACACCTCTATCATATCTCCATCACATCTCATCTCATCTTCATCACCTTCCCATCACACCTCAATACATCTCATCTCTACCTCCAATCCTCCAACTCCCTCAAAATGACCACCCTCCGAAACTCCTTCAACTTCTGCCCCTCCTGCTACCAAGAAGGCAACCGCTTCCTCAAAGTCACCGACTCCCAAAAAGAAGAACTCAACCAATTCTACCAATCCGAGCTCCAAAAAAAGGATGAAATCATCTCCTCCCTCAAAAATTCCTACGAGGTTCAGCAACAATTCGATCAATCCACCGTGGAGGATTTGAAGGCCGCTCATACCGAGGAAATGACCAAGATGAAGAAGAAGTTGGAGACGGTCCAACGTGCTTTGGAAAGCAAGTACAAAAAGGCCAAGAGCGTGTGGGAGAATGATATGAAGCAACTAAGAGAAGTGTTGGAGCACAAGATTGAGGAGTGCATTACACTTCAGGAAATTAATGCATTGGAGGTGGAGGGGAAAGAGTTTGAGATTAAGATTTTGAAGAGGGGGATGAAATCGAATGCTTCGAGGGATTGTCGATCGGAGGCTGTCAAATTGGTGAAGGATTCGGAGGTGGAGGAGCTTAAAAAGGAACATCAATTGGAGATGAAGAAGGTGAAAAATCAATATGAAGAGAAGTTGGATAAGATAATGAATTCAAACACGAGAGAGATTGTATCGAATTTGGAATCGAAGCATCAGGAGGAAATGATGGCCAAGGATGATGAGATATCCAAGTTGAAGGAAATGTACGAGAGGGAGATCGACTCATTGATTGTTGATCATTTGAATGAATTGGAAAGCGGTGACAAATCGGCAGTGAGCAAATCCATCCCCACTGCCACGACAAAAGGTCATTGCAGCGGCTCCACTAACCATCCCTACTCAGAATACCATTCCCAATACCGATCTCGCAAACAAGCACCCAATTACCAACAACGGGAAACCATTCGCAAACTTCAATCTGGTCTCGAACAACGCAAGAAGCAATTGGCCACGGCCACTCAAGACCTTCAAGAAATAGCATCGGAACTCGCCAACTCCTCCAACTCGGATGTCAGCGGTATCAATCCTGCAGAAGATTCTGCTGAAAATCAATCCAAGATGATATTGTACAATGCCAATAAACAAGTGGTCAAACATTTGATGAAGGAGGTGGATACGATAAAGAAACAGATTGCCAGTGTTCAAAGTGGCGTCAATGAAGATGCCACGGGAGGAACGGGACATTCCAAGTCAGCTTCGAGTCCTTTCACGAGCCCTCTTCGAGAGAAAGGCACTACTCCAACATCGAAAACATTGACTCCAGTACAACCATCGTCGTCGTCCAAAAAGAACGTGTCGCAGCACAAACGGCACAAGGAAAACCAAGCTCCCAACACATCCGGCGCATCCGGCACATCCGGCGCTACGTACAACGCAAATAATATCAAGTCATTGACTCGCAAATTGAAGGACAACGTGATATTGGATGCGGTGGTGTGTCATGCTCCAAACACGGGCAATGCAGGAAATGCGGGAAGTGCAGGCAGTGCGGCCAGTACAAGCAATCCTGCCAACCCTGTCATTCCGGTGGCAACGCCTGTATCACCCTCGGGATGTCGTGCAACAACTGCTCCAAGTGCTCAAAGTGCCCAAAGTGCCCAAAACAGTCAGACTAACCCCAATATCAATGAAAATGGCAATGTCCCTAACGATGCCAACAACGCAAACAATGCAAACAATGGCGAGGAGGAAACCAACGTGGTGCTTTCCCCCGTAAATCACAAGTCCTGCAAAAAACTCTGCCTGGATTTCATCGATCCATTGGGGGCTGACTCGTTCGAGGGAATGGTGAACGAGCAACACGAGAAGGAAACCAAAGTGGTGCTTTCCCCCGTAAATCACAAGTCCTGCAAAACCCTCTGCCTGGATTTCATCGATCCATTGGGGGCCGATTCGTTCGAGGGAATGGTGAACGAGCAAAACCAGCAACACGCGCAACACGAGCAGCACACGCAAGATGCCGAGAATAAAGGCAATGAACCGTTGGCAACTCCCGCCAATGGTGCTGATGGTACCAATGGCGAACAAGAGCTGGTCCTATCGCCGACCCATCACAAATCCTGTAAAAAGATGTGTTTGGATTTCATTGATCCTTTGGGGGCAGACTCCTTCGAAGGATTGGAGGATGCGGAGACTGCCAATGCTAAGGTCGATGCGGGTAATGCAGAGAATGCAAATAACGCAAAGAGTGTAGAGAAGGCAAAGAAGGCAGAAACGTTACTGGCAAAATCATCATATAACCCGGGTGGCAAACGCCGAGGTGGCGATCATGGTGGTGATGTATTCCGCGAAAACTCAGTTGTACTTTCTCCAGAAAGTCAATCATGCAAGAATCTATGTTGGGATTTCATTGATCCAATTGGAGCTTTGTAGAGGAAACTCGACGGGACTCGGTCTGACTCGATCCAGCCGGGACGAGCAAAAGTAGGACTTCCATTGTTGGACTTTGGTGATTGTAAAGTATCCTCTCGCCTCCCCATCCGTTCCCGCATGTTCCCAATTATTCCCATATGCACCGGGCCAGCTTAAACACGGTGCATTCTAATGAATCTTGCATTTGTTGCAATGACCCTACAAAGATGTTATTTGTGAGATTTGGATAGATTTGTTGCTTTGCCTGTGGAAGGGAATGGGAACGAGTCTAGTAAAAAATATGGAAAGTGTGTATCTTAAAACAACTTAAAAATTAATCTTTGTCATCAATAGTACTCACACCTGATTTCCAAAGCGAACTTGATTGAGAGCATATACAAACATGTAATAAAGACAGAAGAATCTGGGATTACTTTGAGAAAAATTGTGTTGAAGAATCATTGGTTCAGCAACTAGTACTTTAGTCCAAACTACATAGTCTAAATGCTTAACAACTGAGATTATCTATTAAGGAAGCTGCTGCAGTCCTCCCAACACACTTCTGTGGTGCATGGTCTGGCTTGCTCTGGCTGCGCAACCGTTCGTGCACTAACCCTGGGATTGAAAACATCGGTAGCATTTTTGCCCCAGCTTACTTTTGTCTCTTCTTCTCAAGTTCATATTCCTCTCCTGGCACAGGGATGTCAAAGTAAAACTTGGCTACATTCATGAGGATTGGTTTAAATTTCCTATACTTGATCACTGCCAATGGCTTGGTGAGTAGGTTGGCACACATGTCTTCTGCTGGGAAGTAGACATTTCAAAAGTCTCCATCCTCAATTTTGTTTTTATAAAATAACATTTAGCCTTAATATGTATAGTTCACTTCGAAGTTGACAACCTGCCAATGGCTCAAGAGATGTGGCACTTAAGTTGTCTTGGTGGACCACATCAGCAAAATACTCCATCCAAAGAACATCAGGTGAGTCATTGTTTGCACCAACCACTTCAGTGTTGGTGCTGATACAAGTATTAATTTTCTGGTTTCTTGATATGCTCACTGGAGCCCATTTTTACCTAAAGATAGTGCCACTCTAGTGTGTCCTTTACAATCAGCATGGGTTGCCTGAAAAGCATCAATGTGTCAGTCAAGGATGTTCACATTGTCCACTGAAATGGTCAATTTCATATATCTTGTCCTGACTAAGAATTTTAAAATCTTCTGAGTCAACCCCAGTCATCATGGTCTGGTGATTTCACTCCAACTCCAGCTGATAGAAAAGACACAGTTGTCTGAATGACATGTCTCACTTTGTTTCCCATAAAAATTTTGTTGGGTGGTTGTGTGATGAAACTGTGTTCTTTCTCTTCTCATCCAATTTAGTTGCATCTTTATTGTTGAACTCCCTGTCATGTGATCATATGGCAGAGAGTTCAACAAAACTATCTACCAAACCTGTGTCAGCAGTTTTGGCTTCTAGCCCAAGGTTGGACCTTTGTATGCTCACGTGATGAGAGCTCATAGAGAATGGTATGGAGTCTTGCTTCAAATAGGCTTTCTGTTGCAGGGGTTGAGACAGAAGCTCTGTTGTCTTTTTGGTGACCAGTGTATTTTTTTTAGGATTTTTATGACTGTTGCTTCTATAAGTTTTGGTTTTTCAAAATTTCTTCCACTTCTGTGTTAGCTTAATTTTATTGAACAATTGCAATGTTTTTTGCCATTTTTTGGGATACTTCCTGCTTAATACATAGATTATGAATATATTCTTGAAGTGGTCTGTATAAGCATTGTGCAATTGTTGTATAATCCTTACTATTTTTCTGTGTAATCTGTGACATCCATTTGAAATTTCCTTCAGGGTTCTTTTTGTAGAATCTTTTCTTTTATTATCAAAGTAAGTTCAATCCAAGGTTCAATAGTAAGTTCAAGTGTGAGAAGTGTGTCTGGTATTCTAAAAGTTCAATATTGTTGCACGTTCCCTGTTTACTCTCTCATTCCTATGATGTTTTCATTTTTATCACATGATTTTGAAATTTCTTTTTTTATGCTCTCTTTACAGGCTCTTTCAATAAATTTCCAATGAAAAAGTTTATGAAAAAAACATACAGAGGTTTCTTAATATATGTTTCTTAATAGGTTTCTTAGTAGGTTTTAGTAGGTTTTCTTAGTAGACTTCTTAGTAGGTGTCTTAGTAGGTTTCTGATTCTTAGTAGGCTTCTTAGTAGACTTCTTAGTAGACTTCTTAGTAGGCTTTATGGTAGGTTCCTTGGTAGGTTCCTTAGTAGTTTTCTGGCTGGGTTTCTTATTAGGTTACTTGGTAGGTTTTTTGACAGTTTCCTTAGAAGGCTTCTTTTGATTTGAGGACTTGTTGTAGATGGTTATTCATCAGTTTTCTAGTGGATATGCACCTGCAGGTCCTTTAAGTAGATTTCTTGATGTAGGTTACATTGTGTATATCCTTTTTTGCAAATCATTTATGCCATTCATCTAGGCCTACTTATCTTGAAACATTTCTTGTAGGCCCATTTCACCTATTTTAGTTTGCTTGTATTTTTCTTTCATGTTCCCTTTTACAGAACAATGGTAGGATTTTTTATTAACTTCCTTGTAGGTTAATTTTATCATTTGAATTGGAAGGGATAATTTTTACTACATGTTCCTTTTTGTTTCATGAACATTCTTAAATGCATCAATTTATATGACTCTTTTTGTATGACCTTTTTCTGTACTCTCCTTGGTGTTATTTTACTCAGTAAATGTCTTTTTGGTGCCTTTGAAGTCACATCCATAGAATTCCTTGTATTGGGCCACAAATATAATGCCATCAACTAAGGAACCTAGTATTACATGCAATTTTGAAATCCCTGGAACTTGAATACAAATATCATGTTAGTTACAACTGCTTCTGACTTTGAAATTTCACATACAAAAACTTACTTTCGCTTTCATATCTTCAGCATGTTTAAAAACAGCATGCTGGTATTTGATTTTATCTGATTTTGATGAAAACAAGTAGTATATATTGGAATCAATTTTTTTTTGGTTTTTCAAATTGTTTGAAATAATAACCACTACAAAAAATAGAAAGATCACAGTATGCTCAACTTCAAATAGGCCAAACTCAATCAATGTTTGGTCTTTTTGCTTCATCTCTTCATTATTTGAGCTTTCCTGAGCCTATTAATGAATGTGTAAAATCTGTATTGTGATAATATTTTTTCAAATTGGGTATGGTATATTGCAGTCAAATTATCTAAAGGAATTTTATGGCAAAGTTTATGTAGCTATAATCTTTATTATCATTTTAGCCATTTTAGCTATGATCTATTTTTGTGCAAAAATGTAATGATTCCTATACATTTTTGGCAACTACCAAAACATGAGGAGTTTTTTGTGTCCACTTGCCAAATTTTAGGGGGAAACCCAATATCAAGCTATATCAATCTAAAGGTAACCAAAAATATTGAAGGATCTAATGTATCAAATATCTAGAAACATACCAGAAATCAATGTAGATTTTTTTCTCAGTAGTTATTGATAGTTTTTGTGCACAAAGATATGCCTATTTGAGGATGCCATATATCTTGAAAAAATATACCCCATTTATAGTAGCACTTTCATTTGATTTTTCTGTAGATGCAGGAACCTCGTATGGCTTATTTGGAAGAGCCAAAAACAAATGGAACGGTTCTCCAGCATTTGCTTCCTAGGGGTTATTGGGGATAATAATCAAATATGACATTTCAGATTTTGTAATGTAAATAATATTTCTGCCTACTATGTTAAGATATGGTAATATAACAATAGATTTTTCAACTTTTTTCAGAAGCTATGAGCTGAACTATGTAACCTTGCCAAGCAACCCAAATTCAATAGCAAAAACTGAACACCTCCCAGTTCTCCCACCATGACAAGTTATGCTCCATCGATGGCCACTCCTGCAGCCACTGTTGAAATTATCTACTAAGCTCCCAAAAATGCTTTCAATATGCTTTTGGTTATCCTTGGATTAGCAAGTGTTCTTCCAATGGAGAATTTGTAGTCAGCACAATAATGGCTTTATTGCTGATATGATTGCCTCACTTATGCAAAATTTTAGTGGTTTTGGTAATTTACAAATGTTCAATTGAAAAAACATTACAGTAGGTTTAAATTATTTAACTAAATACTTATCAATTAGTTAAATGTTAGTGTTAGTAAAAAAATAAGGCAAAATCTGACGAAACAGCTATTACCAACAACAATCCATTCATGATGCCATTGTCAAGAAAAACATGGGGAAAATATGTGTTATGCATTAATTTTATCCTATTTTAATAAAAAATTGAATATATTGATAATCATTTGGCATCATAAACAAGCTAAAAGCCACAAGATCCTGAATGCTGAACCATGTTTATATCAAAATACTTGTCTTTTGATTCTCTAGGAATGATATTGATGGATCAAAATCAGGTATTAATAAGTACATGTAATCTGTTCTTACATACATGATAGCCTTTCACAACAATTGACCATATACTGTGGCAGCAATAGATTGTCAATGATAACAAGAAAATAAAATTGACTAACAAGACAGAGCGGCATTTTGTTCTGACATCAAAAGGAAACAAAGAATACCAAGAAGTTTACATTGTGGTATTTTCTACTTTTCATCTGTTACTAGTAATATTTTTACTTATTCCAATCTAGTGACTTTTATGGTCTCACTTGGGTGATGCAACTTATTCTTTATTGCTTCATTACAATTATTATGACTCAACCAATCCAATCTCTCACCAAATTATAGACCAATGATGATCAAAATGCTAATAATACTTTTTTGAAGAATTTAATAGGAAAGTATCCACACAAAAATTCTTGAAATTAATAATGAATGTGCTCTGAAGAGGCTCGTGTATGTTTATTGATGTACCATTACCATTATGTTAAAATTAGTCTAAAGTGATACAACTGTTAAAGGATGATAAAAAAATACTATCAATTTTATGAAAAAATTAGTCCCACTTAGTGAATTGTAAGAATATAGAAAGTAACCAAGAATGGATATTAAATGTGCAAGTTGAATCTCCTTCTTTTGCAGGATAACAATAAAGATTTTCTATATGATTACTTCATTGCAAAATTAAAAGGTAAAAAATTTTGAATTATTTTATTTATTTTCATTTTGATGACTTCATTAACAGCATCTTACCAGTATTGGCACAGAAATTATCATCTACACAAAGTTTTTGAATAAAAAATATAGTCAGTCACCAGTTACTTCCCTAATCTAAGGTAGCCACCAATCAGAGAACTTTAGAAATATAGAGGGGAAGCAGATCATCCTTTTTTCACATGTAGAACTGATGTCACACCAGCTTGGTGACCATGGTAACCATAGGGAGTCCATCCCACTGATAGTTATCCATCAGTAGTAAGGACAGGAAGGTAGTCCATCTTGCTAATGACACTACCAATCACAAGAACTTGTCCCTTTTTTCAGTAGATAAGTATTTGGCAACTGGATGACTGCTTATGCCAAGTTTATAGTGATATAATTATGAGCATAAAAAATAAACAAATACAGCTTTTTATTAGTTTTTAGCATTATTTTTGAGAAACTTGAAAGATTGTTGAGTTCATTTTTATGACTGACTGGTCCAACACAACAGCTTTATCTCAATCATTGCTCCTGTATAAAAAGAGATAATGATACACAATACACACATGAGAGTACACAATAGTTCTTCCTTTAACGTTTGAGAAAATCTTACTCCCGCCTGTAGATCTAGGAAAAGTCAAGATTTAACCATTACCTTCCCATTCACATGAAAAATGCACATTTCAAATAAAAATAGTGACTTCTGGTTAGCAATCACACGCTAGTCACTTTGAATAACTCAACGGCAATGCCACCAGTCCGTACCAACCAAACTTTGGCAATAACCATACCCCACTCCATTTAACATCTCTTGCTGTCACCCCTACTCAAAATAGCCAAGAAGAAGCCAAAATCTACCATTTTTACAAAAACCATACAAAATCTGGTCCACAACAACCATAATTTGGCTGCTGATGCTGAATACATATTTTTGGATGGTTTCAATGCATTATCGCTGGTCTTCATCATCACATCAACCACCCCCAGTGTACCTTCAACAACCCTGAAGATGGTTCTGGTGATGTTGGTGAAAAGGGCGTCACCAGTGCAGCCCCTAATTTTGGACTTTAATTTGCTCATATATTAGGCGGAAATGACACTGTGATGGGCAAGAATGAAAATAAGGACAATAAAGAAAACATCAGCTCCCTACCCATTCCAAGGTAAAATCCAGAACTCACAGCCACATCATTCAAGATAACATTTTTTTTGCGCCTTTTGATGTAGAAAGTTGCGGTGAATTTTGTGGTTTGCTACAATTGTCAGTTCAGCTATTTTTCATCAAAGCTGATGATGGGGGAATTGAAGCTACTGCTGAACATGACAAGTACATCAAGCCACCACTGGGTGATATATGGAACACTGCTACATGCTCTTCTCATGGACTTAGCACTGCATCAAATAAAATACAAAATGTGGACTCTATTCACATTGAGTGGAGCAAGTTCAGCAGATTCATTAGCAACAATGTCGAATTCTCGGAGAACTGCATCTTGATTGTATACAACATCAAAACCTGTGACCTGAAAGGGTATAGAAATTAACCCAAGCACTTAACAAAACACTCACACTCCCTTCCTCCATCAAGTTCTTCATAGACACACTGCACATCATTCAGCATTACAAATTGTGCAAGGTAAGTACCACAAAATATAGTTAGCCTTGGGATTGACTGTGTGTGGGAACATCTCACAAGGAAGAACATCAATGGCTCCAAAGACAGCCTAACAGATGCCAAAGCAACAACAGACATTATCACACAAAACAATTCTTCAGGGCTCATTAGCAAAACACCTTCCACTTGCCACATCTGCAAAATTTTCTCAAAATGGACAACAGCAGGAAATGACATTGTGGTTAGAGCCAAAATTGCTTGGTCCCTCATTCTTGGATAGAGCAGACCACACATACTAACATTGAAAGGACCCCAAGAGAAAGTGGTTCCTACACAGCACCAAAATTATCCAGGTTGCTATATCTACATTGTGTTTGGATGCTATTTGTTTCTTTGTTATTCTACTCAAGTTATTCACTTTCATTGCCAATATGACTACCAAGTATGCCTACAAGGACTGGGTCATTCCAATCAAGAGGGTGGATAAATATGGCAATTCAACAAATAAAAATTCAACATGCCTTATCTTTGTGGTAAAAAATATTTCAAGCATCCAAAAAATGAACACCATTGTGCTGATAACAAAAAGAAAAAATATACTGGTACAGCTGGCTTAATCATTGTCGGGATCAGAATACTCATCATCAAAGGCACCCATTTCAATGACCACCATGGCCAATGCAAAATGTGGATGAATCCTCCATATAGGCTCTTGGTTCCTTATATTTGAAATTCCATGCCACCCAAAGGCTCCAAATTATGCAAATACAACATACACACAAACAACAATGATGATAAGAATAAGAAAAGAAAGAGACAGCTTGGACATGACCCATTATAAAAATTGAGCTGTGTACTTGAAGAACTAATGAAAGGAATACAGAAGAGTTGGATTGCTGGGACAAACATTACAATTGACAAAATCATGTTGAACTATTGCAGGCAAGCAATTTCATTTGTTCAAAACATGCATGCAAAAACCATCAAATCATAGAATGAAGGTGTTTTCAGTGTATTATGTGTTTACTGCTGTCCTCCTTACTTTTGAAGTCTATGTTGGCAGTGACTTGACTGATGATTCTGTTGTGGCTGTTGATAAGTACCTTGTTGAAAATGTGGGTCTAGCAGCTCCCAGAGGTTGTACTTTGTACACCAATAACTGGTATAGCATGTGTACAGCTTGCACAAATCCTGTTTAAGCAGTATGGCTGGAAATTTTGTGGTCCCATTACACCCACTGACAAAAGTCTTGTTCTGTTCTTGATGTTCTTTTCCTGAAATCTCTATCAGAGCAATGAGGGATGTCCCAAGGGAATGGTATAGATAGGCAGTCATTGAAATTAAACCAAAAACTGGGAAAACGTCCATCGTATCCAATGTACTGATTGGTGTGACAAAAAACAGGTCATGTCTCTCCATACAAACTGTATTGGACTTACAGCTACTGGCAATGTTGGTTCAAAGCCTACCATTAAACAACACACAAAAGGATAAAAGGAGCACCAGACACTACATGTGCCTCACTCTCAACAGGATTACACAAAGAATTTCAATGCAGCTGCCTGTAATGACTGCAACAGTGTTGATCATTCAACATCAAGTTGGACCAACCATTGATATGTCCATGTAAAGTGTTGGGTGCTTAATTGGGTGGTGCATAACGCATACAGAGTGGTCATTTTTTGTGAAAAAATGGGATTGGAGCAGCAGTAGAGTGGATTAAAAGGTCTAGATGTATGCCATCTTTGGGAGATCCCCTCCAAGAAATTATATACAATTAGGAGGTAGTATCACATGTACTTACCAAGTACCTACCATTTAATATTTGTACTCATACTTTATCATGTACCAGACACCTACATAAAATGGTAGTAAATATGAGTAAAATATGTAAAAAGTACTTTTTTGTATAAAAATATTATCATTATTTTCTAATTCAGGTACTCACAATAATTTTAGTATACTAGTAGCTGACACATAAAATAAAATTTAGTATTTGTTTCCCAGAAGAATTTTTAGAGTGATTTTGCATGTGATACTGAAAATGGCAGTCCACAATAGTACCACTATCATTTTTGTATCTATTGCAAAAGTACTTAGGTCTACCAGCAATTGCAGTGCACTCTTCACATATCATATTCGTTTTATAGCCAACAGGCACCTTTGCTTTTGTGTCAGACAATCCTGGGCAATTTTTGAAGCAGCAAGTTCTGCGATTTTTGGTGGGAATGGACTGGTGAACTCTCCAAGGACTTGTGTGCTTTGCCTTCTGAAGTGTTCTCACACTTTTAGTTGGACTCAACCTAGTTGTATCAACTGAAGTGACTCCCTTTGCATCTGAGCGAACTCTTCTACCAGTAGGGGTGGAAAATGCATGGGACAAATCTCTTGCAGGAGGAGCAAATTCAGGTTCGAGTTCTCTCATGGGCTCACCACTTTGCATCAAAGCATGTGCAGCTTCATTGATGCATTCTCTAGTACTAAGAGCCCTTCTTTGTGGAGTATGAAGCTTACAGAGTTTCTTGTACACCCTAACGGCATTCAGCATGTTCATGTTTTCCAAGCGAAAAACAATTTTTGGGGACCATCCATGGGTGTGTGTTTCGACCGAGATGTCGTACCAGGATTCATCACTGTTCCCTTTATCGATTTTATGAAAAGTCATACAATAGTCTCATTGTTGCCTGGGGCATGGTACTGGCGTTTGTTCCTCCTCCCTTCTACCATCTATACGCTTTCTACGCATTAGGCCTTCAAGTAGACGCTCAGCATTATGGAAGTTCGAGAGAATTTTTACATAGTTATTATCTGCCCAGATAGTATAACATAGTCCTTCAATCTCGTTCAAATAAGCTATGCTTTCATAGGAGCCCTTTTTCATTGCCTTCTCCCAGTCAGACTTCTTAGCACCAGCACCAACTCGAGTTAGCTGAGCAGTCCCAACCATGTTGATGCCCCATTCATGTCTCGCCACCTGTGCCATTACATCTCCCATGTATGCAGAGTCACATGTCAAGCAATGACCTTTCCCTGACAAAACAAACAAAAACAGTGTCAGATGCTGTTGTACAATGCTGAAAAAGAAGTACAAAAGGCTTACCTTTGAAGCCAGCATCACTCCCATCCTCATTCTGGTACCCATCTACCATAATGTCGTACAAGTTCACCCACTTCTGCTTCGTTGTCGTGTTATTGTGAACGATGTCAAGATCTGAATCCGTCTTTCCTCCATACACCCGAGC
>JALLOT010000573.1:0-19165 GCA_036939595.1 Thalassiosira livingstoniorum
CCCAGAAGTTACCATACACGTCGGCCTCCATTGCTTACTACTTTGTGAGCCTCCTAAAATTTGTAAAGTTTTTTTTTGGGATATTTTCAAACTAGTTACTGTATGTAGCAAAAGAATTTTAGTAGTTGTGGATGAAATTCACTTAATGTTGCTATTGACTAAAAATATTTACCATAAATCCTTTAACTTTAGAATGATTCCTTTTGATTTTTTGCTTAAATATAGGAGGACATTTTTATTTGAGTATTGGCAATAAAGCAGAGATTTGAGGATTTTGATGTCATTGCAATGTGGGAAATCATGTTGAAGAAAGCCCAGAGGGGGGGGGGGGCAAATTTTTGCCAGTGTTAAATTTTCTTCCAGATTTTTTCTTGTTTTGGTGGACTTTCTCTTTGATTTTTAAAAATTTCCCAGAATTCCATGAGATTTCCCAGAAATAGAACAGGGAAAAACAGAAAATCCGAAATCACAACCAACAATGACAATTTTGGCGTCTGCGAGAGAAACCTCAGCTAACCAAAGCCAACTGCCCAATGACCATGCCTACTCCCACTCATTCTTTTCAGAGCAGACGATTTAGCTCAAGCATCACTCACCAAGATAGCCCCCCAGACATGCCTGGAAAACACATTGATCTATGGCCATGGATCTCGGCGATTGACGACTGTCGAAGGTGGCTGGCCGTTGTGTCAGCGCCGGCGGTTGGTGCCTGGATCTGTTGTGGGTGTGGGTGCTTTCCCTGCTCTATTGGCTTTTGATCGGCAGCTGGATTCGTGCCGATTGGCATACACGATTGGCAGTATCATCAAATCTTTACCTCCAGCATTTTTGCCGCCGTAGAGTAGGACGAGAAAAGAGGAAACGTACCCTTGTCGAGTCACCGCTCACCGCTCTTTCTGTACAGGTCGGGCATGAAAATCGATTTGGTTATTGGAAGACCATCCACCTCCATCTGCCAAAATGAACACTTCCTACCAAAGCCAGGTTCCAATTCCATCTGCCAATGTCAAAAAGGAAAAACCAATTTGTGTTGTATCAAAAAGCGGCAGTCATTTACCACATCATTTTATATTTTCTCTTATTTTATTGGGCGATAAAATTACTGACAACATGTGAGAGATAGAAAATTCAACTGGATGGGATAGCATCAACATGAATCAAACATCATGGGGCATATGGAATCTGGAGAAGGGAGCTGATGGAATCACCAATGCCAACTAATGATAATTTCATGTGCAAAAGCAGCCTGCTCTAAATATGCTTCAAATTTTTACTGCATCAGATTGAACATCTATTTTTGGAGCAATTCAATTGGGTACTGGAAGGGATCTCCTCTTGGGAATGGAGGCCTGTCAAATCACTCATCATTTTTTCGTGCAAGTGGCAATTGTTGATGTTTGTCCAATCCAATGACGGTGCTGAGACGAAGATCGATCACCCTGCAATGCACGATGGAATCATTGCATTAAACGAAATGTCTTGAGAAAGATCCAATGGGTTTCACATTGATTGCATTGATTCGCATCGATTCACAACGGTGCAAAGAATTTTGGCGCAGTATGCGGGGTTGTCAAATAAAATAGAGGGCTCACGGTTGCCATAGGTTATCTCATCCAACAATTTCAATTGCGAGAATAGAATCGAGGATGTCTTCGTAGAGATTTGTGGATATTTGTGTCTAGTTGGAGCATTTCGAAGTCATGTTTGGTTCTCGGTAAAACGCACTCTATGGTACCACCGTATGGATTCAATCCCGATCATTTGAGTCTCGCAGCACAGTCAATGTCCCGGAGAGCAGCTTATGCTGTCTAGATGGATGAGACCATTCAACATGTCACGGGTGGGGAAAGGCGTATTGAAAAAGAATACCAATATCAGTAGGATTTTTTTTCATTGGTGACAGATTTCAGCAGCAACGAAATGGAAGGAGCTGCTAACTGTCTCGCAGGTCTCTCTCCTACGCCTTTGTAACGGAAAGTAAATTGGAGATATATTCTGGCATCGAAATGATGAGACTCCTCGCTTCAATCTGCCAACTGCCTTAGTACTCTGACTTGTTCTTCTCTGTGTGTCTCGTCGATTTTCTGGATGGTGAGCAGTTGGACTCCGTACTCCGCCACATTGGATAGGGCTGGATAATCGACGAAAACTGTCGAATACCCATATCGCCAAAGCTTCCTTGCGACCGTAGTTAAAGCGCCATCTATTTCACATCCAAGTCATTCATTGGCTTTCCTAAGTATCAATGGCCGCACGGTAGATTGATTATGGCAGTGAGTAAGATGGCCATCGTCCCAAGGCGAAGCGAATCGTTTAGGCTAGAACGAAAGTCATCACAGTTTGTTCAATGATCGTAGCAATAAAGCAATCTGTGTGAAGACTATGCTGTTATAGGATTATTACTGCAAGAGGTCGAGAAAGGAAAACTTTCTTTCTACCATCAAATTCCATTAAATAACCTGCCAAGTCCTAAATCTCAAGACAGACGCACGAGAGCCTTTTCCCTTTTACTCCTGCCTTAAATCATATTCAACCAGCGGAGTATTAAAAGTCGATAGCAATGAACTGACGAATCAAACCACAGGGGAAGTTACGAATGAAAAATGGCAGCACAAAACACTTTCAAGAACAACATTCATGGGTCACACATTTCGTATCATCATAATGCGTATACTATGTCAAATGCGCTACTGACGTGTACTTGTGGAAGGAATGGCCCGAATCCTACAACCATACGAGGCCGTTCAATCATCAATGGAAACTCTTCGCATCCTCCCATTGCATAAGGTATCTCCTAAGCCAACCATGCCCCTCAATGTTTCTTCGCACTCGGGCTATTAATCTTCAACTTCAAAGAAGCCTAGTTCAACTCTACCACCAGCATCGCTCTTGATACTTCCTTACGACTTCCCTGACGGCCGCTCTTGCGCATCTCTTGAATCGCTTGTAGCTACGATCGTCCAGAGGGAACTCTTTGTACTCACTATCGATCATTTCGTCCTGGCATACATCGCTGAACTCCCAAATGTTGTAGCAATCTTTGTTTTGTGGTAAGCAATACAAAAATAGGGTGGTGAATTACATTTCCATGATGCCAAATAGAATTCGTGTTCGGGAGAGTCACGAACTTGCCTCTGTTGAAATCTTCTCTCCAACATCTCTCCGCATTATCTTTGCCGTGTTGTCTCCCTTCATCACACCGGCTAGCGTGTACCCCCGTGGTCACGGTGGTCATTAGAAGCATTGGTAGAATGTAGGTTTTCATTTTGTGGATGTTTTGGGGTGTTATTCGTGTAATGTTTCAAGCAGTAGCAGATGTTACTTCAACAAAATTCTGTTTTATGAGCACGAATAGTCCATAAACCAACGGAAATTTGATGGAGGAGAAAGTTTTTCAAACGAGAAGGTTGACAATCGAGGGCAAGATTGAAATGGGATTGAAGGGATAGGAGCTCCCAATATCATTGCACGAGGGTTGGTAAATTTGACTGATGGTTTAGATAAAGCAAATCATCTACAATACTCTATTCTAAATCTATTCGGCAGAGCTAATGAAGTTTATCTTTCACTTGAATGCAAAAAAAAACTTCACAAAATCAACCAAGCCAAATCATTCGTCTACACCTCGCTCAGACAAGTTGCTCTGTTGACCATCGGCGGCTGGGTCCGTGCCGATCCGAATTGTTGCAAGCAATGTCACTCATCGAGATAGCCCATCGAGAGCATGATAATGTACCGATGGGTACTTGTGATATGGGTGGTTGGAGTCGGCGGTGGTTGGCGACTGGAGCTGTGGGTGCTTTCCCTGCTCTATTGGCTGTTGATCAGCGGCTGAGTCGGTGCCGATTTTCACGAACATTTGGCAGCATCATCAAATCTTCACCTCCACAATAATTGCTAAATGACACAGGCACGACAATTCGGCAGCAGCTGGCAGCATAGCAGGTGTGCCAGTGTCTCTTTCAAACAGACTTTTTGCAGCGAGAGGACAGCAGAGATAATGTATGGGTCATCTTTCAATGTCAAAAAGGAGACATCAGCCTGTGAAGTATCTAAAGGCGCCCCTTATTTACTACATCATTTCCCAAAGTATAGAGCATTCAATTCAATGGATTGGCATTAACCTGCATCGAGCTTCATGGGGCGTTAGAATTTCTTGCAAAGGAGAATGTTACTTCGACAAAATTCTGTTTTATGAGCACAAAAATTGTCTTAGATCCAGCAGCTTTCTCTTCACACAAAGATCATAAAACAAACAGAAACTTGATGAAGGATGAAAGTTTTTCAAACGAGAAGGATAAAGATTGATGGCAAGATTGAAGTGGGATTGGAGGGATAGGAGCTCCTAAAAAATCATTTTGCCCACTAGTGGGTAAAAATGTGATTGGTGGGTCTAATAAAAGCAAATTATTTCAGGTTTAGCTTTGATTCATCTACTTCGATTCAAAAATCAAATCAGCAGAGCAAAAGAGCAATAGAAGCAAAGTCTAATAACCAAGGAGCTTTAGGATGTGACTGATTGAAATCAAATCTTCGCAAAATCAACAAATAAAATGGGTCACTCGACGAGAGCAACAATATTCAAGCAACAAATGTAAATGTATGTTTTCTACTGGCATGTTGATTCATTCTCCGCAATAATTGATCATGTCGCTAACTTCATCCTCGCACTTGTTTTGTTCGTCGTCGAGCTCAAAAATATTGCGGCAAGTCTTTACATAGTACCTCTCGGATCTCCCGCCTTTCGCCGAGTTATGCGCAATGTGCTCGGCCGCTGTTTGGTAGTGTGAAAGTAGTAAGGTAAATACGCGAGGTGCAACTCGCAAAGACTGTATTCTCCTCTCTTAAATTCGTAAAAGCTTACCTGCTTCGCCCAAACCGTCGCATTAGTCCACACCTATGCATCTTGCCTCGTACTTTGCCCTGACTTCTTTGACGCCGGCTTGTGCGCCGTTATTGAATTCTTTAGTACTCCAATGACTCCTTCTTCTCACCTTGTAGTCGTCTTCGACCATATTGTCGCAGTCATTGCAGAACTCCCGTATGTAATTACAGTCTTGGCAATTAATTGACAATCAATCTGACATGTTAGCTTGACAAACACAAAGAATAATTACTCCAATTACATCTCACAACTGACCTCGATTGTAAACTATCCTCCAACATCGTTCCGCCGCTCGTTTACCTTCGTCGAACCCCTCCTTAAAATACTTGCCACCATGTACCCCTACAGCCGCGAGGACTACAAAAATTTGGATTGCGAATGTCTTCATTGTCATGTACTTTTAATATGCTTTTTTTCGTGGACAATTTTCCATTTTATGAGCTCAAAAATCTCCTTCTCTAGTGGTTCCAATTGTGCGTCGTGCCTTGATTATCTCACAAAAAGATACCAAAAAGCCTCGCCATTGTGAGCAAGATCGTGATTTCGAATTAGTATCATCACATATGGAGCTACAGAGAGATGGATTCTGAGTATTAAATTTTGAGTTCCTTTTTGACGAAAGGAATCCCAAAATAGAAGTAGTTTACACCGGTCAAATTTGATGCAAAATAAATCTCCTCCCCACACGAAGCACTGAAGTCAATCCCGTCTTTGATCTTACACTGTTTTGCAATCTCTGGCAAATCTCTACTTTTTGTTGCTAGTAATACGCCGCACGAGGGCTGTAAATCATTCCCATTTCGATCTTGACAAACGATCTCTTTTGACGGATTTGGCTTTGCTGTTCATGGTCACTCACTTATCGAGAAAGTCTCTAGAAATGTGCTCATAAAAAGCATTTTTGAAGAATTTACATTTGAATTATTTGCTTGAAAAGACGCTGAGAATAAAAAAGTCACACAATTCCCACGCAACTCCACAAAATGAAGACGCTGCTCCTGCCAATGCTTCTAGCGGCCCTCATGGTGATAGGGGCACACGGCGGCGAATTTGAAAAGGGCAAAAGGGCGGGAAAACGGAAAGCCGAGAATTGTTGGAGGCAAGATTACAATCGAGGTGAGAGTTTTTGAAGCTGCTTCTATTTTTTCAATCTTTTATCTTAGTCGGAATACACGTCAACTCTATCCCGCGTCGTGCACGTGACGAAATGACGTAGACTGCGATAACATCTGGAGGTTCACAAATGAATGTGAAGAAGAAATGATCGAAGGTGACTTCAAGGAAACCAGGAGGGACAACTGGAGGCAGAAATCGTTCAAGCAAGGAGCAAGAGAGGGAGTAAAAGAGGTGATGGCTAAGTACGAAAAACGGTGCATCGATACGGATGAGTGTCAAGAATTGGGCGAAACTGCTGCTGAGCTAATTGCCAACGAGTATTGCCCGGTGTATTATTACTCTCCCGGAGATAAAGAAGTGTCGGCCATTCTCCCCAATTGGAGGAAATCCTGCAGAAGTGTCGGGATTAGAGTCTGCCAAGGTAGATCCTGTTGTCTTTTGTCTTGTCAGTATTTCCTCGTTTTTCTATTATCTCATAATCGTCTTTTGGTTTTATGATTTGTTCCCAAGGCTTTATATCTGACAAATTTGACCGCGAGTGTGGCATTGATTTAGATCTATTTGAGCTCGAAGATCAGCAAGACAAGTGTGAGGAGAAAGTAAGCAGGATGGTTCAATACTGGGGGGACGACTAGGATCGTTATGCATGGATCGCGTGCAACACCATCGAAGACTGAACTGCCTCGTTTGTTTGTAGGAGTCAGACGGCTGTTCCAAGAATACCCCAGGTAGCACTTTTAGCTTTTGTTAGTTTTCATTGCTGTCGAATTGACATGCTGGAATACGAGTCGAAGTAGGTAAATCATAACAAACAGTTGGAGTCGGGCCTATTCTTTCAAAGGCATCTCAATTTTGCGCTTGGCTCTTTAAATGTAGGCTTCCTTCCTTTTGTTGCTCTTTGCTGATTGAATAGTAGTTGAAGTAGGCACATACAGATAAAATCTAAAACTAGAGAAGCACGATAGAGAAAAGAAATAATTTTAACTAATCTAAAAAACATCAATCCCATCTTTGATCTTGCACCGGTTCACGCTCGCTACTTCATGCATAGACAAGTCCCACACCCACAAAAAGAAAACCTGGTTGAGTTGAAAGTAAATGTCTGACAGCATCCGCAAAATGAAAACTTACGTTCTCCCAATGCTTCCAGTGACCATCATGGTTAGAGGGTCACCTGCCTCAGAGTTTGAAAAAGGAAAAAGAGCAGGCGAACGAAATGCTAAAGAATGTTGGATTCGAGACTACAACAAAGGTCAGTTTTGAGTTGTAAAATCGATCAGATCCGTTTCTTCCTAGCACCACTAAAATAATGACCATGTGAGCTATCTGCACACAATTACATCAAGAGACTGCAATGACATTTGGGGATTCACCAACAAATGCGAAGAGAAAATGATCCGCGGCGACTACAAGGAAAATGAAAATGACAACTGGCGGCAGAAATTGTACAAATACGGCGCTCGAACCGGTGCCGTCCTGAGATTTGAGATTTCATTTAATAAAAGTCGCACACGGTTTACATCACAACGCCACAAAGAAGACATTGATCCTCCTCGTGCTTCTATAGCGGCCCTCATGGTGACAGGGTCACACGGCGGTGAATTTCAGAAGGGCAAAAGGGCAGGAAAACAAAAGGCCGAGAATTGTTGCATGAAGATGAATTCATTATCTTTTTGCATCTGAGTTTTTTCATACGCGCTCTTCTCTGTTGTAAATTGTCAAACATGATGAAGACTGCGACAACATCTGGAGGTGCACCAATGAATGCGAAGAAGAAATGATCGCAGGCGACTACAAGGAAACTAGGAGGGACAATTGGAGGCAGAAATCATTCAAAAGAGGAGCAAGAACAGGAATGAAAGAGTTTTCTTTTTTTTTTCTTCGGGGAGAATGTGTTTTGCACTTCGTGTCGAACAAACGGTTCAATTTTACAGGAAAAAACAACAAGACGCAGTTTTTCAAAGATTCATTGAGTTAAGTTATTTATCACATCAATTGCAAATAGCTCGTCATCTGCCGTTGTGCCAATGATTCTGAGCATATCCAAGTCCGAATAATTGATGTATTGGCCATCAAAGTCGCCTCTCAAAGATTGCTGCAATCCATGAAGAATGGGGCTCCAAAACTCCTGACCAACAAGAAATATTGGTATCGGCCTCCGTCGCTCCGTTTGGATTTCGCAAAGCAATGCAAATAATACGTCCAGCGAGCACAAATCACACGGCAAGAAAAATGCCGCCACGGTGTTGTGAATTAGTGTTTCTTTGTAGGCCACCCTAGATTCAAAATGAGCATTGACATGAGACGATGGATCGCTGCCGTGTTCAGAATCAGCAGCCATATCTTCTGCCATTAGTACCCGTTGAATCCGTCCTTTCCCGTCCTCACAGTAGCTATTTGAATTTTCAGCAGATGCTGTTATGACTTCTTCTATTGCACCCCGACCGCCCAATCTTATGCCGAAATTCGTTGAGGCGAGAATCGCTCTAGCTAAAATGCCCACAAAATGAACTTCTGCATCGTCTCTGCCAAGTGAATGATTTGACCCGATAAAAGACAATGCTGGACACAATGATGACACAGCACTCAAGCCCCGTCCAAGCTCATGCCGAAGGTAAATCAATTTTTCGCGTAGTGTCAATTGAGTCCCAGGTGCTTTCGGCCGCATAGGCTTTGTCAAAAGTTCCATGGCCTCCTCAGCATTGGTTGCATTGTCTATCAACCCAAAGCAATTCGGATGAATCGTGCCCCGTGCAACGGCAACATGATAAAGGGATTCGAGGAAGGGCAGGTAAAAACTCCCCGGAATCATGACAATGGGACATGCAACTTTGTTATCAATGGCGCCAACCCATGCTTCAAGCATTTCGCTGATTGTCCCGAGACCTCCGGGAAACACGGCTATTCCTCTGGAGTTCCAGATGAGAGCAGTTCTGCGAATGGCGAACGTTTTCATCATGGTGTTGATATCGATGCTCGATGAGACGACGCTTTCAAAAGGGAGTTCTATGCGGACCTTTTCAGGATTGGTGATGGAACGTTTAGAACGCAAAGCGATGGCTGATAAGAGCGACCATCACTGCACGAAATTCAAATAATGAAGTGAATGCATGATGACAACCTACCCCTTGAGTCAAATGATGATCCGAATCCACCCACGGCGTTCTAGAAAGCTCCGATTTAAAACCCAAGGGAACCGCATCCATAATCCCAGGTCCGGCACCTGTCCTAACTAAAAATCCCATTCTTGCCAATCGTTCCCCGACCTCCATTGCCAATGCATAGTACGGTTCGCCATGTTTCAGCCGCGCCCCGCCGAATGCCACAATCGCTTCGGGATACCGCTGTTCAAAGTCCTCCATCTGCCGTAAGTCCATCAGTAGCTTTTCGTAAATTGCATACCCTTCGTCGTTGGATGGAGAGGGAGGATTTCCGACTATGCGTTCGAATGCACGGACGACACCATCTCGTTTGGTGGATGATAGGAGGAGGGCTTTTTGGTAGGCTTTGTGCCATCTTTGGATGTTTTTGTTTGTTTCTTCTTGCGTCATTGTTGGCTATTGATTTGAATTTGGGATAATTGAGAGAGAAAGGAGATCAGAATGATGAGAACATTGATTTGAATGAAGTTTGAATCGTACCATATCGGAAAATACTACATAAGCAAAGAATGAGAGCTGCATGTCCGACTTTGACCCGTTGACCCTATCGTCACAATAATTTCAAATTTTGAAACTTGAAATTTCCCACTCAACCATAGCAAACTAACACTAGATTCAAGCATTGATGGCTCCTATCTACAGCCTCCATACCTCTCTCAGAATCATTTCAAATTCGAACAATTGAAAAATTCCCGCTCCACAAAGAAAACACTTTCTCAATCCTCGACGGTCCTTTCTACAGTTTCCATGCTCTTTGTCAACGGCATATTTCAAAAAAGAAAAAGAAGCCATCATTTCCCCCAAAATCGTAGAAAAGGAAAGATAACACGAACAAAGAAGTCCCTGCTAATTGACATGACACATGACAAAATAAGTTGGGAGTTGGGACAATGCATCAGCTCTGTCATGAAATAATCAATCCAAGAATATTTTCCCCTTCAACAGCCACAGCCACACCTTTGACACGGCAGTCTCCTACTGCTTCCCACTTGGACCACTAGCTCAGGTGGAAAACAATTCCAAACTTTGATCTCAAACAAAATCAAGTCAAGTTCCATATTCATTTCCAAAAATCATTGCAAAAAAAAAAAACAAGACCAAATAAAGATTCAACTCAAAATTCAGAATAAAGTCAATTGATTGGATCTGATTGGATCCAATCTGATCAAATTGGAGCCCTTGTCCGGCTACACTTTTTTTCTGTGTGATTTTGAGCTGTTTTTCCACACTGAAAATGCTGATGAGACTTCACTGTTGAAATTTGTGGGCGCAATATTCGTGACCATCTTGCTCCAAATAAGTAAATCCTTCCAGGCCGAGGGCAGCGCCATGCGTAAATGCTCGTAAATGCCATCCTGCCTCCCGACGATTTGGAAACTGGAAGACGGAAGACGGACAATGCCTCCGCCTCTATCCGCCTCTATCCTCTATCCGCCTCTATCCGCTGTCCGTGGAAAGTAAAGGACTGGCCGATAAAATGAACAGTTGGTTATGATTTGCGCCTCTGCTCTCTGCGGAATTTGGCCGATGGGATCTTCTTCAAATTAATTGCTTCTTGCTTCTTACTTCTTGCTTCTTCCATTTCCACAATCGTAGACACAATTCAGGCGATCTGGATGGGCTTGTTTTTCCAGCTTGCATACTTACATCATAAGTGCTTAGTAGCTTTGTTCTTTGGGGTTTGAGGTTGCTGGGTTGAGAGCTTTATTGCCTGGTTGTTGTTGGTTTTTGTTTTTGTTTTTGGGTGCTCGCTGTTCTCTTGTGCGTGCTTGTTAATAATAATAATATGATCTAATTTATTAGATAAGTCTCATCTTGCTTATGAAAGATGAGCAAAGTGGTAAGTGGTGGTGCATGGGTGCATGGTTCGTGGTGCATTTTTTGGTGGTGGATGGAGGGTGGATGGAGGTCATGTTGTGTCATGAAATGACTTTTTGATGTCACGAATCACAGTGGTTTTCCCGCAAATTCCGAGCGGTATCCACAAAATTCTTTGTGAAAGAACCTGTTGCCAACTTTTAGAGGAAAATGCATGTATGGCGATAAAACTCAAATAAAACTGAAATAAAACTTCAAATCGATTCCAATTTTTAAGAAATATGTGCCAGGAAAATAATTATTCGTCCAAAAGAGAATATTTTTTTGTAAAACACAGACTCAAAAAGACAGACACAGATAATAAAAAAGATTGGTTTCATCAACAAGTAATAATGATAAACACCCATTATCAGTGATGAAATTGAGCCCATCTTGGCTTACAACTTTGTTATGCATGAGATCTTTTCTAAACTGAACTGTGGTCATGATCTTGCTTTGAAAATTGCCTAAATATTTTATCCTCTGTTTTTTTTATTTTTATCTAATTTTCATGAATTTTCAAATGTTTGCCTATTTTTAAGATATATTTTGTTCAATTTAAAGAACAAGCCCTGTTCTCATTGAGTTCCATGCAGGGGCTTGTTTATGATAGATATATATTAATATGAGATCCTTCATCATATGTGGGATCATTTTCAATGATAATGATGGTACAAAACAATGAAATGAAAATAAATAATTGAAGACTTACAAAAAACATTTCTCAATGAGAACGCATACAAAACATGGTGGCCTAAAATTTAGTCCATTTTAATGATAAACAGGGCATCACTATGCAATAAAAAGAGCTAATAAGAAGATGTGTCTATTTGAAATTGATTCAAAATGTGTGTACTAATCAATCAGTATTAAATAATGCTCATATCTACAAACTTAACCATCAGTCAGATTCAAAAAAATATTTGTTTACATTTACTAACCCCAGTAATGTTTCTAAAGCATGATGTTCGGTTGTTACATCAATGTTTGGAAATAAATTCATCATTATAAAAATCCATCTCAGAAAATGTCAACCAATTACTGAGAAGTCATCAATTATGAAATTCAAAATGCAATCTCTATTCCAATATGATTGATGAAAATTTTGCAAAAGGATGAGGAAAATATTTCAGGAATTTCTCAAAAAAACAAGCCCGCTATGACAATCATCACCTTTCTGTGGAATGCCTTTTAAATATTTGATGTAGTTAGAAAGCTTGAGCTGTCACTTCCACTCATTGTCATCTATCATCACTAATTGGTCATGCATGATAAGTACCCTCTTGGGAAAGAGCCATGTCAGATGGCCAAAACTACCAAAACCAATCTCTGGGTTGTCCCATATTTTCCAGTTCAATTTTAAATTTTCTTGTTGGAAGAAGTAGACTGAAAATGTATGGGGCCACAAAAGCTGGATATGAAATGTGACAGTGCTATCTGGCTTCAGTACTGCCTCATCAACATCAGAAATGAAAATAAACAATGAAATAAAACAGTCATCAGTATATTCCTCATGGAGGAACAGCCCATGTGTTCATTGGAGCCTAAAAGCACACATCTACCACCACTTGTAAATATTGGATTTTTACTTTTGTATAATGACAAGAGCAATGAAGTTTATGGGGACCCAATACTCAACAAAGAGGTATGCAATGAGATTTACAGTTTATCAGCAATAAAACCTAAATTCTTCATACTTTTGGGTGACTTGTTAAGGCATGACAATTAAGCATTTATGTGGGATTTTCCAAGTCAAAAGAATTGAGAGCCTTTTCAAAAGAACCTCAAAAATGATTGAATATTCTAAATGTCATTCAATACCAATTAATATTGTCCAATTTATTGCATGGTATTGTTGTTGTAATGGTATTGGCCTAACTTTCCTCCATCTTTTTAAATTGCTTCAGAAGAAATGGAAATAAATAAACCTTTTGGAACAAAATAAAGTGTCCAATACCTTGCTTGCCAAAAATGGTGAGCAAAACCACCTCATTAATTCAATTGAGACCAATTGATTGACAATTGATTGACCCTATATCTGTTGGTGTCATACCAATCTACAACAAATCTTAATGTTGGTGAAAAAAATCAGTTTTGTTGCCAATATTACCAGTCAACCCATTTGTTTCTTTTTGATTTAGTCCAGGTATTTTATTAATCAATGCATCAATGACCTATGTATAAACCTTTGCATTTTAGCTAATCCAACCAATATCAACGCATGATTTTTTCATTTTCAACTTCTAATCTTTGTTGAAAAATTGTTGGTCAAAAAATAGAAAAATAACTAATCCCATTTTGTTTGACATAATCCAATTTCATAGATTATGTCTTAAAAATGTTAAGTTTCATTTCAAATGAGGTATTTGCAAGGCATAGGGCAGCAATGTGACTCTCAAAACCTGCAATATAGTGTCAAGATGTGATATCTCCTGTTAGTTTCACATCACTTGCTTCCATGACAAAATCCATTAGTATAGCTTTGATTGTTCCCACTGCTATCATTTTAATAGCCTCATCTGATGTGCTACAACAAATGTGAACATCAAAAACCAATATAAACATTACCTTTTGTAAAAATCAACATTTATGACCTGCAAACTTTTCTTTCAACCTATCACATTATGAATTAGCTTTTCTTTTTTGTATTGATAGTTCAAAATTGCCTTTTCTGTAATCCAAAACTTGTGCTCCTAATTTACACATACTAAACCAAATATCTGTCAAACATTAGGTTTAAAAGTGCCTAGAAAATATTCCGCACCCCTCATTATGAAAACAACTCCACCAGATTTTACTTCTGGATGTCCAAAATGGACAGTCAGAATGTAATACATAGTGCATATGATTGTATCATTTTTACAGGTGTTCATTGTTGAAGAATTCTGTTTGTTTAGTTTGTTTTTCCTTGTAATTATATTTTCAATTTATACATATTTTGTTGATTAGACAAGATTTTCTGCTACAATTTCTCTAACTCATTGAGCTTACTGTTGATTTGAGTACTTGATATTTGACTTGAGTTTGTAGAGCCAATTTTACAATTTCTTTTTTCATTGTATTTCTTGTTTTTCTCTTTGTCAACTTTATGTTCTTTTATTTAATGGCATTCAAACTTCAACATGATGACTTGAAATCAATATCACAGACAATTACTTCAATCCCTGTTAAAACAATGAAAACATTCCAGCTGCTGTCAGTATTTGGTCAATTATGTCCAGAAACATGTCTTTCCTGACATGAAGATCTTGGCCTCCCAGCTCAATAATAATTTTATCCAAATAAATTGATTCTTAACAATCCCATCATCTACACACATTTTGATATCATCCAGAATTACAGCACAAATGAGCTCATCAATATCTTTTATCAAAAGTAGTTTGCTGATTGCTCTTTGCTGTTTGCTGTGAATTTTTTGCCCAAAAGGTTTGAAACAACCACTCAAACTTGAACTGATGGTTTTTCCTTGACATTGCTTTATCAATTCTTTCATGCCATTGGTGATGGGAAATTCAAGTGGATTCAATATTTGAATTTTGAACCAGAATATATTTGAACAGAACTTCATGTTTTTTTTTGAATTTTGAAATATTTCATCTGTTGCAGCAAAGGCCCACCTCCCCTCAACCGTATCCCACCACAAAAATCCAAAGTCCGTCATCTTCAATTACATCCTTCTCATGAATTATAATTTTTGAGTAGAGGATGGGATTGTATCTTGGTTCAAGACAGATGAGGAGAATGGTCATTGTGTATTTTTGATATTCCAATGAATATCATTGGTTTCAATTGGAATTTGACAGCTGAAAGTGTTGAATCTCATATAAATATCTAGTATCATTAGGGATGCCAGTATAAATATTGCTTTGCTATTGATAAGACATTATCATTAACAACATATATCTTCTGTAAAGGAAGGTATCATTGGAATAGAACAAAAATGTAGGACTAAATTGAAAGTGCAGAGTTGTTTCTGACTTGAACAGACAGCAGCAGTGATATGTCATTGTGCACTAATAGGAAGGAAAAGGCATTGCTAATTGATTCCTAGTAGATATGATATTACTCAGAGGTGGCTGTCCAAAAGTCCAACAAATTCAAACCCAATACTTTTGCATATTTTTGCAAAATTCTCATATGCATTAACATAAAGCATCCTGAAAATTTTGTGGAAAGTTGACTCTAGAAAAGTTATCAGCTGAAAATGTTTACCAATGATTGCAATGTGACCTATGTGGGATTTGGATAGGGAACAACTACTAGCAAATCTACAAGCAAAACTAATAACAGAAATACTAGCAAACTACTAGCCTTTCAAAATTCTAACAGCTCTATTCATTGGCAAGTCAGAATCAGATCACATGATGTACCAAAGCCAATTAGAAATATCAGTAAAAAGAGTTAAATTTATAAAAAAGACATATTTCAAATCCTACCAAGGGATCAATGAGATAGTGTTACTGTTGGGTGAATACTTGGAAAAGTGTTAAAAATATTAAGTTTAAAAACTATTTGTAACTTAATACACAGAGCATTGCTGTTTTAAACAATTGAAAATGTTGCCACATTGATTACAAATTTATTATGTAATTTCACTGTTGAAAAATTGCACATCAGTTTTTACTCAAAAAAATGCCAGCTGTTAGATCCCTTCAGAAAACCTAATAGAGGGACTGAACTACCAGATAATTTCTAATTATTCAAGATTAACTGATGCACTTGCTGATGATTTGAAAAAGACCATTTTTGGAACCAATTTCCATGAATTGCATGTAACATTTGAGGAAATAAATAATTAATTGACTGTAAACTAGAAATTACATGCATCCAACACATATTACAATGAGATGTAGCTTGGTGTGAGAGAAGGGTAGGTACTTGGCAAGAATCTTGGGGAAAATAAAACAAGAATATTTTGGATGGTCTGTGTGGAGTTGAACTGCTTTGTATCATTCAATTTCAATGCATTGCAAATAATTACTGTAAAGAAAGTGTTGGAGAGAGTATACATTTTCTTTTACTAGAGAAGAGCAGGTTTTTAAAGGAGGGTTTGTGTAGGGTAAGTAGGTGATGAGTCTGAATTTTTGTGAGTTCAAAAGTTATTGTCCTGTTGAATTATATCTAATAAGCTACATTGAAAAATGATGATGAACAAGCATGTGCATTTTTCAATAAAGATTAGTAGTAGTTATCGTTGTTGTACCTTAAATCTAAAACCTTTGCTCAGAGATGTACAACTCTTAGGAATAAGAATATCTAAATAATTATAAACTATAATGAAAATTTCAAAGACAAATAAAACTTGTGAATGAATAAATAATACATGAAATAAAGTGCCATAATTATCTTGATCCACACTGCATCAACCAAGAACCCAATACAAAGCATATGTCTTTGACACTGCAATCATTTTCATCAACATTGACATCCTCATTTAAGCTTTTAGCAACAATGGAGTGTTTCCTTCCTTTCTTCCTTCCTTCCAGCCTCCATCAGCAAGATGGTTTTAGACTGTTAAGTTCAATGAGTTGGTTCATTAGATGGGTTGATTGTAGCATTATTGTAGCATAACACATAGTGGCACTTAATATTAACTCATCCACATTGCTCTTGATTGTCATTATTGCCATTTGATTGACTACCATCCATTGCAATGATGCTGTTACAAAGGTAAAATGACTTTCCTTTAACATGGCAGTTAACAGGCCTGATTAAAAATAAGTCTGTAACAAAAGCAATAGCTGCCATTGTGACAGGAGAATGAACTCAGCTTAAAACTCAATAACTGTGGCTAGTGGATGGCTGCTTGCTGAGTTGCTTTTTTAAGCACCTTCTTTTTGGACAATACTCAATTCTACATATTGCAATTTTAAGGGCACCTAATTTAGTGTTTGATTGGGATGCATTTTAAATAGTAATATTCAATACTGGGTGACTGTTTAGATGAGTGCTCTTGGTATTGGTGTCTCTGAAAACTGTTTACACCAAACTTGTTGAATTAATTGAAAAAATATAATTAAAAAATGTAAAAGTGATAGATAGGCAAGTCAGTTGACAAAAATGGTTTGAAACAGATGGAAAAGAGAATTATTTTTCTGAAAACATTTTGAAATTGTTCTGTGGATACCTCCTAATCATATCACTAGTAAATGTATGAACATTATGTACTAGCCAGTTGGTATATTGTAAACTGATTTTCTTCTTCAACTGGTTATATTGTGTGGAATCAACAAGAAAAATGTTAGTTTTTATATTTTGAATAGATTAAACCATTCATGTTGTGATAAAAAAGATATTGGGTAGTAAATTAAAGAGTGCCAAGAGATAAATGAAATCTCTTTCATACTGTCTATCATGATTCAAGGAGGACAAATAGACTTCTTTAATAGTGCAATGAAGAGCATATCAACAGATTTAGCTAACTATCAAAAGGAGGGAAACAAACATTATCACAGAAAATACCAAAAATGAAAAGTACTGTAGCCACTTTTTATTATGGAATGAGGATATGAATAGAAACTAGCTCTTAGTGATATCAAAATAATCATGAAAAATACAACAAAAAAGATGTATCAAGTCACTTTTTACCACTATATTATTTTTATATAAAACTGAAAAAGTAACATAACCAATTAGGTGATTGGTTTGATTCAAAGCATTTAATGATGTTCAGAAGTTGAAAATGTAGAAACAAATTCCATCAAAGGAAATGTGGGATTTATTTCTTTGTTCAGCAAATCATCTTTAGGATATATTTGACATATATCTTTTGACACAAATGATTAAATGTAATTTAAAAATTAAAAAACAAAATTTAGAATTTTTTGATTTACTAAGTAAATACCAGACAATTTATCACGGTAAAGGTAATCTGCACTGGTAAAGGTAAGTCTAAATGGACAATTATCGTTTCAATTCTGTAACTCATTTAGAAAAGAGAGTTCAATAGAATCATTTAAAAAATGCCAAAAACAATTATAAACTTCTGAATTTCCAAAATAACTTCACAAAACAATAAAATTTAACAAAAAACCCTAACACTACAAATAATGATTTAAAAAAATGACCATTTCAATAATGGAGTTATACTTGATGAAAATGATAATATCCAGAGAATCAGACTACAAAATCAAAGCCAATCAACTGGACAGGTAAAAATATTTAAGATTAAATGTATAAAAAGAAATTTAAACTAAATGGTTGGAAAAATATAAGAAGAAATAAATGCATAAACATGGTGCTTTCTTGACACCAGCAATGAAAAAATCTAATATTTTTCTCAGATATGTAGCACAAAATCATTATTATCTAGTTCTTAGAAAAAATTGAATATAATTTTCAAACCATCAATTGAATACACAATACTTTGACAAATACAGAAATTCCTGTTTTTGAACAAATTTTACTTCATCGTAAAAAAAGTGAAACAACAATAAAAATTATTCATTTTGAAGGTCAAATTTTGAGATTATCATTGTGGTCATTAACCCCTTATTCCTTATACAAATACATGTGCTTTCTATTGTCAGGGCTACTTCAATTATGGAAAACTGAACACTGCAAAAAGAGTTTTCATTCTAAAGAATAGTATGAGTTATTAAAATTCTTGACACAACCTTTGATTGACAACTTCATACATCATTATCAAAGAACAAAATACAAATTTAAAACCAAATTTTAACTTTCTTCAAATAGTAGTAAATTCATTTGCTTAAATGCCATAATACAAACTCTGCATGATTATACGATGTTTTCAGCAAATTCAAATTTCATTTAAGCATCATGCATCCAATAGCATTTACTTGTTTGATCTTGTGTATCTAGATATACTTCAGCTGATGTATTAACATTAAAGCCGTACTCATTGACAATGATAAAATTCTATTTAAGAAGTTTTCAAAAAATTAAATGTATCATGAAATATGTGTTTTGTGATGATACTGTTGAAGAAGGATGAACACAAAATATATGAAACACCAAGAAATATAGTTGAAAATTACACTAGTAGAAACATTTTTGACAGAAATTTTGATTAAACTAACTAGCTCAATGAACCACATGATTTCTCAACCAAGATGCAAAGTAATGACTAAAATCTTCCTGAAACACCACATAAAGTTTTGAATAATGGACATATAATAATTGT
>JALLOT010000574.1:0-19721 GCA_036939595.1 Thalassiosira livingstoniorum
CAGTCACACCTTTTCAATTCTGCACGAGAGCAAGCAAGTGCAGAATTGAAAAGGTGTGACTGAACAATCGTGCTGAGTCAACAGTGCAATTATTCACAGAAATGAACTCTCTAAAAATTGAAAATTCAAAATTTTCCAATCAAGCCAAACTAAAACAATTTGAAAGTTGAGAACTTCAAATCATGCAAAGTAAAAATGGGTAAAAATAAAGTAGTGATAGAAACATGTTCAATGAAGAATGAACACTTAGATACTAATTAGTACAGTATCAGTATTAAATTGAAAAATATTGAGAAGGTTGTCATTAAATTGGAAATTCAATTCACTTTACTTGCAGATCTCTAAAAGATATGGAGGATTTTCTTGTTGCTGGGATGATGTGTAATTGTTGCCAACCTGATAACACTGAAATCCTTTGTGGTTTTGGTCTTGGTCTTGGTTGCCTTCTTCTTATGGATGTTATTGTATTGTATTGCAGGGACAATATTGTATTGTAAGTACCTAAGTAAGCAGGTACGAGTAGTATAATATTGTTCCTCTGTAGATAAGTAGGTAAGGTGCGGTTTAAGTAAGGTGTACTACCTGATGTAGGTACAGTAGTGGTATGTACCTACTTACCTTTGGTTTTTGGCTGTTTTTGGTTTCTTGTCGCCTTCGTTCATCTTCGCCTTCGCCCGCCCAGCTTGTTTTCCTAACTTCATATCATATCAACATAATAAGTTAGGTAAAGAGTTATATTGCTACCTAGACCAGTTCAACCTTACAACGGAGTCTTCTGCCACCAGCTTCCAAGAACGAGCAGCATTGCAGTACCAGGTGGGACCACACATGAGAGGGCTAGCTCTCCTTCCGCAATTCCCCAATTAAAAAAGCAGGTACCAAAGACAGGTGTCTCTGATGTCTACCGAAGTAGACCATTTTATTTGAAAGCACTAATTTCTATCGCCCATCCCTGTCTCGTCCAGACCTTTTCCGCTGCTGCCGTCTGTTGGTAAGCTCGTAACGTTTCCGTGCAGATTTGATGGCTAGTAGCCAATATTCCTGCTTCTCCCCTGACGAAGTCTCTAGATCCTCCAACCGTACCTCCGCAAGATATTGATCCTCTTTCAACAAACCTAATTCCCCCTGTCCTTGTTGAAATTCGATTTCCATTTGTAGTTCCTCCTTCCTTTGAGTAGCAATTAGGCCCGCTACCGCATCATGCACAATGAAGTTCCTATAAATCCATTGCCCGTGCACCACCTCCAGCAATTTAGTGATGAGTCCATACGTCCATCTCCCAATGCCATACTTACCACCAGCAACCTGTAGATACCCCGTTTGAATCGCTGTCACCTCCTTTGAGATCATCCCCATGATAAACTTATTCCAACCTATTCTATCCTGCGACGGACCCAGCGCTGCATACCGCGGATGGTGCTGAGCCACTATTTGTGTCATAGTGGCCTCACCTCTGCGTCCTGCATATTCCACAAGTATCTCAGCTAGCGTGGGATCAGTATGAAAGTCCCCCAGCCATGACTCAAGCAGAGTGATTGTTCCTTGGAATGCCTCAACTCGCCCTGCTTCTTGACAATGTAGCACATGATCCGTAGTCTCTTCATTGCCACAGCACGGACAGAATGGCTGCCTGTTATCCTGGTAACTCAGGAACTTCATCGTTGGAGCAACTCCCATCATCTGCTTACATGCCCATACCTGAAACAGCCGTGGCACTTTGTGCAGCGCAGAGTATACAGATTCCCAATCAACCTCCTCAAATTGATCCCCATGCATCAGGTGACTGTCCACCATAAACTGTTTGGCCCAAATTCGGTGTGCTTCAAATCGCATGACCTCTCCATTACCAGAATGGATCTTTTTGGTACCAACCAGAATCGCAATTGGTTCAAGTGGGAAGATAGCATAGGTCGTGAGACCTGGGTCGAACTCATGGATTGCTGCCTTCGCTCCTGTGTCACAAGCACTGTTCAGTTGGGCTTCTCGACTGAGTTCCGACCAGCAGATGAAGTCATCTTGATGCGCCTTAACATGGGAAAATATCCGATCAAAGCTCAGGTCACTGCAGTTGATCATGATGTTTTTTAGGATATCAGAGTGTTGACAACGGGATGGGATGCGTCCAGGAGGAAGATTTTCAACTCGATCTAGTGCACCCAGGCAATCTGAATAGATATGAACCGATCCTGTCAGCTGGCCGTGAAGACAATTGACACCTTTAAGGATAAGATGGACCGCCATCAGTCCCAGCAACTTGCCACGATAGGAATTTGCATCCTTGATTCTATCAGCGAATGATCCAGATAGAAATCCGCCTCCATTGGAACATTCAAATATAAAGGCTGCAGAACATAGGTCTGGGTGAAGCTCTTTGATGAAGGAGCCATCAGTGACTGCCACTAGCGTATTGTTTTGAATTGCGGTGGCTAACCAGTCTCCATCTCCCGTTAGTTTAAGAGAGTCCCATATCCAAGTATAACCCCAGCTTCGAAGTACGTCCAGAAGATTGGATGGTGGTAATTCATCCGCCCGCCTACTAGCCCGAGAGACCACTTGAATCGTTCCATCGGGAAGAGATTTCACCGAGCAGTAGACTGTTGCCTCGCCGACTGGTTCTGTGTGGGACATCAGGGTATATCTGTTTGTCCGCCGGGTCTGCGCATACATCTGTATCTCCTCCCTCTGACAATGGAAGATAACATTCCTATCCTCACAGAGAATCCACTCCTGCTTGGTAGCTGGCTCTGCCACAAATTCCTTTAGCCTATCCATCACTCTACCACGTGGTGCTATCTCATCCAATGCCTCCAACCAGACTTTGAAATCTTCCTGGGTCGGATCTTCATTAGGAAATTTAAATCTCGACCATGAGTCAGTCAATGGACGTGGTTGAAGATACCTGGGGTTGATCGATTTGCCACCAGCACAAAGGATGCAAGAGAGAAACAAGGCCTGTTGATGAAGACGGACTCTGTTCAAGATCTTCAATTGAGCTCCCTTGTATCCAGCTTGGACGAATGCTGCCATCAGCCACTTATCACCTTTCCTAGGCTTTTTGATTTTAACATTATTAATCACCACCTTAAATCCAAATGCTGACACTTTCTCCCATATTGACTTCAGAAAGCTATGAGTAGCTAGATCGGAGTATGCACTATAACTGATTTGGAAGGGCTGGGTTGACATTCCCACTTCAAGGATCAGTGTCTCCAACGAAGTTTGCAGCAGGAGGCCCACACTGGATTGACTGCCATAATGCATCAGCAACTTGTTGCATGCTTGAATGGTTACTTCAATTCCTACATGTGGAAGGCCAGCCCCATAGAATCCTCTACTAAGTTGCCTCACTCCCGTTTTGACTGACCGAGCAATCCCACCCAGCGGAAGCATTTGGTAATACTGATTCTTGAGGGGCCATTCCAGGTCTGCTAGAGGTGCAGTGATGCTGCTAATGCCAGAGCCCACCTTTGGCCAGAACATTGTGTCCGTGGCAAACCAAAGCTGTCTTCGGTGCACCTTGCCATTACGGGCCTTGTCGATCCACTCCTGAGCTTTAGCTTTCATGGCTTTCAAGGCTTCCGTGCTCGTCCCATCAGGGCATGTATACACTCCTAGAGTTTCCTTGGCCTTGGTGGGAGGTTCATGAGTAATAGGAGCCCTTGAACCATCAGGCATGGGCACTTCAATTGCATAGCCTTCGTCTTCATGGACGTCAGCATATTCCCACGTTCCATCACCTTTCCAGTTCCATGCAATTAGGTGGAAGAAGCACTTCTCGGGTTTAAATGAACCACCCGCTGCTATCAAGAGTTTTCCCCAACTATCAACACTTCGTTGCAAAGCAGCATGAGTTTCAGGGAGAGATTCATCCTTGGTCATGTCCATGTGTAAGATATCGTTATCATCCACAAAGATTACCGCCGCCAGATCCAGCTTCACATTTGTGATTGGAGTAATGAATGTGGCGCCATGACCCTTCTGCTTGTGCACGTTCAAGATGGTGATCGAAATCACCGCCCAGCTAGCCGGTGCTGCCCCATTGCCTTGGCATAAGCCTTGAGTTTTGATTTCCAGAGTTGAGCCAGCAAAGTTCTTGGAATCACCAAAATCTGTGCGTAGAAAAAACTTCATTTCTTGAATCTCTTCGAGCATTGTTTTGGATGCTTCCCAGGAGACACCGAAAGCCTGAAAGACCAACCCAGCTATGGCATGTGCCACTCTATCATAGCAATTAGCTGCGTCTATAGAGGCTACTGCTGCTGGAATTCTGGGCTGCCTTGCAATGTCATAAAATAGGACCTTTGCAAGAGTGCCATCATCAGCCATCCTGCCCTTTTCACTGAAGATTTCTTCCGGCATAAGCTTATAGCGACGAGCATTATCCATCATTCGCGTGCCAAAGATTAGTTTGTTGGCGGAGTTAAAGTCTGCTTCCATCAATAAGATAGCACGGAGTTTAGACACCAACTTTACGCCATATATCTTTTCAAGCATGACTGATAAACCTCGTGACCATCGTTCCAATGCAAATCCCCGTTGGAAGGCAAGGGTTGTTTTGAGGGCGTGGAGACGTGAGATCGATTCAGATTGAGCGCCAGCCTTGTAGTGGCTAAAATGAAGGCCTGATTCCGACGAGGAGGTCTTTTCCTTCGCTTTTTTCCATCGGCGTTTCCAATCCTGAGTGGAGATCTCCGAGTGAGCCGAATCCTTGGGTACAATCAGACGAATCCTAGCACATTCTTGCATCAATGCTTTTGTTGCCTCGTCTGTGTCTTCAGGAAATTGATACGTCCCGTTGAGCACCGCCTGGGCTGTGATCAGTGAAGCATTGTAACCGAAATCCCCACGAAGTTTGCCATTGCATACTGGAGCCTCTTCCGCTAGGTAGAATCTCTTCCGATGCACTTCGTCCCAGATGGCTTCATTAACTTCTTCTTCTTCATCGACTGTCTCCACCCTTCCTTCTTCCGATGACACTTGCACCTCATTGACACTTCGACTTCTCTGCTTGCCCAGCACATAATTGAGTCGCCTCCAAAACCTCCTCTCCTTCTCCCGCTTGATGATGTCCAAGATATCACGTTCTGCTTCCTCATCTTTCCTCTCCTGAGCTGCCTCCAAGCATTTTTGTAGATGCTGCCTCCTGTATTTCTGACCGTGCCGTTGGTAGAATTGGCACCTCTCCTTGCTTTCCATCAGCCCTGCCTTGAGCTCTTTCACCGAGAGCCGTAGTGCGTTTTTGATTTTGCTTCGACGTGCTGCACGCTTCAGGTTCCCTCTGTTGCGTATTTTACCAGCATGCCACCTGAGAAGAGATCTATACACTTGCACTCGTCTGATCCATAGTGCAGCCTCTGGTGAGAAGGGAATCCTTCCAGATCTGAACTTTCGACACTTTTTCTCCGCATGAATCATAAGCTCCTTCCATTCCTCATCTATCTTATTGAGCTGTCTCTTTGCGATGGTACATGGAAGTGAGGACTGCTTGACCTTGCAGATGCGAGCTTCAATCTTATGGTTGGCTTTTGCTTCATTCAACTTCTTGAGGTACTTCTTGACTGCTTGCTTATGGAGTGTAGTAAGACGTCTTGAGGCAGGTCTGACTATTTTTGGAGGAGAAGTCCCAACCATTGTAGCCGTGGAAAAGTCAATCATGAAGAGCCGATGATCACCCACACAGAAGCCAACCGGCATAAGGCATGCGTTCTCCACGTCAAGATCTGTTGTGCACCACAACCCATCAATTGGCCTTGATCCGCGGAAGTACGTTGCACCAAACTCCTTGCCAGTAAAGTCCGTCACCACTTCTTTCATCGCAAGTCCATCCAGATCCGTGAGTTTCTTCCCCAAGATGCCATTGTATATGTGATCATTGGCATCACACGCCACAATAAGTCTTTCTCCAGCCTTCCTCCATATTTTCAATTGTTTAACCAAGTCTTTAACAAACCGTTCCCTCGGGCAAGCAAGACTGTTCTCTTTGTTGATGAGATACCTAACATGCTGTTGATATACTGTCTTTTCGCCTTTACTTTCACAGGGACAATATGCGCTGACAACCCGAGTCACAAATCCATCACTACCCACAAACCGTTGATGAACCCAGCGTCCAAGGCCTGTCTTATCCTTTCCTGAGTTCTGCCAGTCCAGCTGGTCAAGAAGTGGGCCGTATGTTGCTATTCCCACACCACCTTGCTGAGCCCTTCCCAAGTTTTCATGCACATTGTGTCCCGCAATTGCCTTGATATCCGATTCACCTCCATTTAGCATTTGAGCCAGTCCATTCCCATTCTGACAATGATGCATATTCAATCCAACTTCACTCATTAAGACGATGTCTGCTTCCACCTCATGAATCACCTGCTTCAACTTATCCAGCTTATCATTCTTCGTGATTCTATTATTCAGAATGTTCACGTTCTCCGCGATAACCCGAGTTACCCCGTCTTTCTTTTCCAGTGGTTCCACTCCATGCACCAGCAGAAGCTCCTTGGCAACCCCTTCCTCCTCAATGATCTTCCGAACCTGCAGAGGAGTGACATCATCTTCGTCCTCTGAGTCAGAGTACACCGCTGTTGCCACAGTTCCAGTTTCGTCAATAGCTTCCTCCACCAGCCTTTCATCCATCTCATCCTCCCTATCTTTGTTTGTTGATCTTTTTCCCCTTTTCTGAATTGCTTCCATCACCTGATCGTGCTTGGTGAGATTCATTTTCCCCGGTTGAGTTATGAATTGTGTGATTCCATTATGAATTGTTTGAATGACGCGTTCAGTTTCGTTTCTTGAGCGAAAGGAAGCTGCACGGCGTCGACTCCTCTTCCCCCTGGAGGAGTTTTCCCATCCACTAGTCTTTCGATTCTTGCGCTTTGTCCCCCCGGTGGATACGGGGGGATAGCTGGAACCGACTATCCACTAGCGCCGGACATCCCGCTCCCATGACTCCCAGCACTAGGGTGTTGCTCCTGTTCAATGGTGGTCTCGCCTTCTGCGGCGGACTCTGGAGCTGCATCATGGTCGTCCTTCTTGTCCGTATTGCTCATAACGCTTGAAGTGGATTGGAAGCCCACTGCAGAGTTCTTCTTGGCCTGCTTCTTCTTTTCTTTGTAGTCACGAATGCGGGCTCTCATTGTCTCTGCGGAGAGATCAGACCAGTCACTGTCGTCCAGGGAGATATCATCTTCATCATCATCTCCACACAGATCAATCTGTTCTTGGTCTCGTTTCTTGGCTTTGGCATTGTTCTTCTCGTGACAAGTTCTGATGGAGCGTTGGCCATCAAGATTGAAAAGAGCTTCTGCTGCGGTATAGGGTTTGTTTCTATTATTTTGCTTGAGCTCCGGTTTAAGCACACTGCCGACACAGTCAAAATACCATTCTTGGTCCTCCATAGCATCTTTCTTCTGATTACTTTCCATCTCCGCAGGAGTGATGATTTGCCGTGGTTTGGACCTCCACACACAGGAGTATGACTCAGCTATGGTGTGTGAGCTGAATGATTCTTTGATGATCAGGGAAGCAAGATTAACATCCATGCCTTTCTCTAAAAGCGTGTTGAGAATGAAGCAAGCTGAGTTCTTGTTCAAGGTAGACACCACCTCTTCTGCTTCCTTCGTGTTCGGGAAGACTGCATCCACAGGATCACCCGCCTTGCCTTGATGTATCTCAGCAAAGAGGGTCTTTCCACTCTCAAACTTGACGGTGTTGTACAGGATGGTACGAACTGTGATTACTTGACGAATGCCTGGTTGCTTGGGATTTGGTGGAAGATCGAACTCTTTATCAATATCGTAGAATCCACGAAGAGCTGCACTTGTCATGCTCACATGAAAGTTGGTATGACAATGTGCCATGTGAGTGACTCTCCTAACATCTTCTTTGGTCGATCCCCAATCAAGAGTAGCTGTGACATGTGCCCAGGAACCCCAGAATTCTTCGATCAGTCCGCAGTCCTTCGCCTTGTCCAGCAGCTTACACAGAAAGGCTTCATCATCACGGTCGACTTCAAAATGGAGTACCTTTCGACCTGCTTGCATTTCCCCAGAGAACTTATTGAACTGTGAAGTATCGAGGCCAGGTAGACATGGTACGTTTCTCCTGAAGCAGAGAGCAGGAATATCCGCTGTAATTTCCTCAGCAGTGATCTCCTCGTCATCGCCAATGATTCTATCTCTCGCCAACTCAAGGATCTTTGCCGCTTCATTAATCAAGGTAGTGTTATTGTTGTTGTTATACAGATACATCGCCATTCTTGGGGTTGTTGAGTCGAAGCTTGGGAGGTCGCGCACCTTCAAGAGCTTTCCTCCAATCCGCTTCCACTCATGAACCACCCGCTCCAACAACAACACTGGTGGAGTGTCAGATGATATAGCAAAATAAAAGGCCACATAAGGATCGTTGAACTCCTTCTCGCCTGCCACTTTCTGCCCGTCTTTGGTGTAAGCTTTTTTATTGCGCTTCGAATCAAATGCGCTGCCTCCACCTTCAATAGCAAAAAAGTCGCCAAGGAGAGTAAAGTTGTCGATGATCTGGCGTTTGGTAGAGATAGGCTTGGCCTTGCTGAGCCTACTCTTGGGATTGATGATGACGTCGGGGTCCATGTGCTTCATGTTGGTCAGGAGAGTGCGGATAGCCTCCAAGAACTGGTCGTGCTTGTCCTTTCCGTCGAGTTGAATCTTGGCTTCAATAATGGTGCGGTGGAAACAAAACCCTTTCTTCGCATCAGTTAGCTTAAAGGTGCTGCGTTTCAAGATGCTGCCACCATCTTGATTCCCTTCTCCATCAGTACTCTTGGGCTTCGAAGAGGAGTCCGCTTCCACCATCTTGTCATCCTCATCGTCTCCTTCCATGTTGATATCATCACCAAGTCCCTTGGGATTGTTGACATTGTTGATTGCAGAATTGGTCTCTTCTGCAGTCGTAGGGGTTCCAGGCTTAGTTGGGTCAGAGCCTTGGTCGGTGGGCTTGCTGTCCGCAGAGTTGGACTTGTTCTTCTCCTCCAATGCAGCTGCTTTCTTCAACTCCTCGGCAGCGGCTTTCTCTTCTTCGGCTTTCTTTCTTGCCGCTACTTCCTCAGCATATGCCTTTTCAATGGCAGCACGTTTCGCTGCTGCTGCTTCTTCGTTCTTGAGTCTTTCAAGTGCTGCAGCTTCAGCGGCAAGAGTTTGTTCAGCAAGCTTATCTTCATCTTGCATCTCTTTGCGACGTTGAGCCTGAGTGCGAGCGCGGAGACCGGTGGTGCGAGCCATGTTGCTTTCGTTCGTGAGAATTCGAAGTAAGAATTTGTCTGGGACAATGTTGCTCCTTGTGGATGGAATCTTGGATTGGACCAAGCTGAGGATTGTGAGCACAATAATGAGATTTTTCAATAATGTGAGCTTAAGAGAGCGATTGGTTGATTTGTGGAGAAAAAGTGCAAAGGTTGCCTTCACCGACTTGACTCCCAGAGGAGAAAGCAAGGTGAGACGGTGCTTTTTCACTGGTGTTATTGGTGCTGTTTGTTGGTGGTTTGCTAGTAGGTTCATGTTGATAATCATTGGCATGCTTGAAAGATGATGGTTGATGGGCTGAGTGCGTGATGGTTAGTACGTGGCATGCGCAGATGTGTAAGGACTGTATGGTGCGCTACGGTGGTGGTGTTTGCTTATGTCTTCCTGCAGTACACAGGCGAAGGAATTCGTATGGTACCCCAATAGATTTTGGCGCAGGAAGAACTGGTTGAAATTCGAAAACTGATGTGATCTTTGGAAGAGTTCGAAAGGCAGTGGTTGTGTAGCGTTGAGATCTTGATTAATGTTATTGTTGAGGTTATTTGGACTCGCTAAATTGAATGAGAAAGCATTTGAAACTTGGCGCGGTGGCTGAATTGAGAAAGCTGGCTTGGTGTGGAATTTCTTGCGAAGGAATTTCGTGGCCACGGATAGTCCCAGATTTATGTTCCCGATTTGTAGGATTCCTGATTCCCAAGAATTTTTTGAGGTGGCGGGCAGTTGAGGGTGGCTGACAATGAGATTTTTATCTTTTCCGACGGAAAATTGAGGCTAACGACTTAACGTGCGATTGCCGCAAGTAACGCTGGGTATAACTTTTATGGTGGTATAAATTGGAAGGTCTACGGTGGTTGAATGACGCGAGACGATGGAGTACACACTGAGAACGATTCAATATTAATACTTTGACAGTGGAGGGAAATTTGATGATGATGCGTGAGAGACTGATCTAAATGAAAAGTGTTTTGCATCCCTTCATCCTGTGACTTACTTGCTCTCAAGCGGGGCAGGCTGCATCAATCATTCATGCATAGCATGACGAACCTCTGATGAACCCTGCAAGGGTGAATCTGGGTGAATGAAACTTTGTTCATCTTCCAGCACCTTTCAGCAACTTCAACAACAGGCTCTTCTCCCCTGCTTGTACTAAAAAGTACAATACACTAGAGGGTGTGATGGCACTTCTTAGGCCGGCCAGCTAGCTGTGCTTCCATTGGCCATGGACCTCTCTAGAAATTATTTTTGTACGGATGCAACTGCACCGTTGCAGTTGATGATTGGCTGCAGCTGGGTGGGCTGCTCGTGACAAATAAGTACAATCTGGAGCGAGGTTCGCTGGATGAGAGGAAAAGGAAAACTGTTAGTATTTTGTGCCAAATTCCCTTCTCTAGAGAGAGTACCATGCTTCCGTTTCCATTTCAAAGCATTACAATCTATTACAATACCATTATTTTTTGTTTCAGAGGATAGCATTGTACCGTGATTGTGCTCCCAGCATAAAAATATTGATCATGACAGCATCAATGGAATTGCGCAAATCTCTCTTGGCTCTGCATCAACTGCAAAACAAACCTCACAATGTTGCCAGTGATAACTCTGGCCAAAAACTGCCATCAACTCCATCGCGAAAGAAAGTATCAAAAAGTAATCGATCGAAAATTCATAGCAACGACCATAATGTGCCAGGTGAAAAAGTCCTTTCTGAGTTCATGCATCTCGCTGGAGAGCCAATCACTTGGATTGAGGCAAAGGAACTTTGGAATGACATGCGCAGCACAAACAATGGAAATCTCCCAAAGTTTCGCGATGCACTAATGGACTCGACTAGGCACATGTTTGGGTCATTGGAAACAAATAATTCGAGAATATCAAGTGATGCAAATAATGATGATGAGAGCAAATGTGACGTCGAGAACAATAAGCAAGCAAACTCTTTCTTTGACCTCGAGGGAATGGATATGGAACAAAAAATCTCGCAGCTTTCTGATGATCGGCTTATTCAGTTTGCAAATGGTATTGCAAAATGCATCAAGGAGAAGTGCTCGATTCGCCTCAGTACCGACAAGAGTGAATTTCGATTTGTGATAGGATCGCTGGGCCTGCTTTGGACAACAGTCCTGGTGGTAGGACTCGCCGGATATTTTCATCCCGAAAATCCCAAGCTCGGCACTTTTACACCCAGTCTCTTTATTGAGTCGTTTTCTTTGTTTGCTATCGAGCTGGTCTGGGAATGTGTGCTTTCATGGATAGTCCTTAGTTACAATATCAAAATCAACTACACAAGAAAACTTGGAAATTTAATCAAGGTGCCAAAGTATTTCATTGCTGGTGAGTTGACGCTCCACAAAATGCAGTTCTAAATTTCTTCCTGATTCGAATCTCGTAATTTCTCGCTTATTTTGATCTCACATTGATGCATCTCTGCCCCACATGAAACGTATAGACTTTCTCCCTCAGTATACTTCGACTGCTCTAAGCATGGCAATGGCCCTTGCCATCAGCCAAACATTATTCGCATTAATGTTTTACCGTCGATCTCGTGAAAGATTCACTGCCTGCGCATACATCTTTCTTTCGCAAGACCGCAGAGAGGACCGCCCCGACACTCTAATATTCCAAATCACGGAGGATATTATGCGATTCGCTATCTATTTCCCATTCAAACTACTTCTTGTCGACCTTGTGGGTTCCAAAGCTATCATCTTCATCCCCATTGCGGTCAACAATATCGGCGATGGATTGGCAGAGCCCGTTGGAGTTGCTTGGGGCAAGCACAAGTATACTACGACTGCTCTTTATCACAAGGGGAGGTTCTTCCATAGTAAATTTACTCGGAGCTATGAAGGAAGTGCATGTGTCTTGTTGACCACATTCGTTGTTGTGGCAGCGAATTATAATGCGTTTAATCCTACTCAATTTTGGGTTACGTTTGCAGTTCTGCCCTTCTTGATGACTATCGCTGAAGCAAAGGCACCGCATACGAATGATGGCCCTTTCATGGCCCTTATCGGTTGTGGCTTTCTCACTGCTGTTTTCTTGTCTTTGTGAAACGACGACGGTTCCGTTGACAGCACAAGAGATTCTTGCCATTTCTATGTATTAAAAATTATCCAAGCATTTCCATTGCTCATGATGTATTAAAAATTATATAAGTGATTCCATTGTTCATGTATTTAATAATAATCCAAGCAACGACGTTGCCTCGCCTGTCATATTCATGCTCCATTAGTAATTGCATCAAAAAGAAACATAACACCAGAGCTTCAAAATCAAATACTAAATGACAAAATAGCATAAAATACAACGTATGTGCTAAAATCATAAAACTCTTACATTAATACAGACTGAGAAGAACATTAACTACAATCTATGCACCGTATCAACTTTTAATCTTTTGAAGAGTCTTTCACACAACCATCTTTTTGATTTTACGGCGTCAACTCCGATGAGCCAAATCACATCTGACCTTTTGACTCCACATCACTCATCATTCATAATTCTTACATTAATACAAAATGAGAAGACCATGAATTCCAAACTAGGCCTTGTATGAAGTCTTCATGGGCCTTGGATACACCCATCTTGCCTATTCTACAGCGTCTGGCCCTTTGAATGACATTGCATGCATCACTTGCACCACGGCTTGAAATGACTTGAGGGCCAATGACAAAATGTTGGACTCGACCCAATCCTAATCTACAAACTCGCCGTCCTTCATTAAACAACTTGAGGCACATTCATCCTCCTCATTCTCTTCATGTTCTTCACTTCCCATTCTCCGAAACCTGAAATAACTCCACGCACTTTCCATCAAAAATCGGTGGATCCTGACTCCTCAAAAACACCACCCCCCACATAAACGCCGTAAACCAAATACTCGTATATTGATTCGGTTGATACTTTCTAATCACAATCGCATGAGGCACCGGCAACAACCCCACCATGGTAATATCCTTGAATACCTCGAGGATTTCCATCTCGTCGACTACCCCATTTTTACGTTCGCACATGTCATCGATTACGGGGACCAAATGTTGCAAGAGGCGATTGACAGTTTCGATGGGCAACGAGGAGCGGAGTTCGGTGAGCCACGCTTCCGTGGGGGTGAACCTCGGACGAATGCCCGTGTCATTCGTGGGATTGCTTTGATTGGTCCCCTGCGAGACTTTGGAATCGTGCGTGGTGGTGGTGGTCATGGTGGCATCGTCGTCGCCGTCGTGGGTGTCGAGAGTGTCATTCCGTCGAATGGGATTGCCGGATTCGTCCACGTCCCGTATGGAGAGTGCCGCGACTTGCGCTCGATCGGCGGCATCCGCGTCGTATTCAGGGTGTTCGGACGGAGGAAATGCCTTTTGGCATTGAGAAATTGCCTTGGGCAATGTCAAACTGCTCAATCTCCCAAAGGAATCTTTTCTTCGTACGATGGCATACACCAAATGTTGATTTCCATTGTATTGATATTGAATGATGTTGTTGAAAATCTCCAACAAGAGTGCTAGGTGCCGATAGGCCTTTTCTCCCGAATACAAAAATTTGGGACTGGAGAACAATTCGAACAAATTGACCAATTTGACGGAAGATACCAAACTCATACTCCTCCAATACGGCGAAAAGTTGCATATGATGGTCAAGAAGCAGGAATACAGCGGTACCAGCCGATATGTCCCATTGACAATAATCTTGTGCAGTGTAATACTAATCAAATCCGCATGACTCCCCGAAAACAAGGGCAAATCACAAGGAAGCTTGGTCCGAAACGGTCGATTCAAACTAACCCCAAAACTCCTCTCTCCCGAAAGTTTCAACAGAATGAACGTACAAATGTGCACCAATCCCACCTGCGCCGCATCCTTGCGACAAGTGTACATCAGATAACAAATCGGCACCACCAACTCGCACACATCGCACCTCGTCAATATAAAATCCAAAAAGAGTGGATTCTCCTCCAAAGTCTTCCACAACAAAATGAGCAACTCCTGATGACACTCCAACCTCGGATGCGTCCCCGGCAAATACGTATTTTTGCTCTCGAACGTATTTCGTAACAACCGCACGAATCCGCGGTAGAGCACGGTCAAATCCCTCCCATCGTGAATCCTCGCCAATAGCACTCGAAACACGTTGAATCCCCCCCGGTAAGCCTCGGAGAGTGGCACCACCGGTTCGTCGTACCGATTCACGCACGGTCGGGGATCCCCGCTCATTCCGCAGTCCAACAATACAATCAACACTTGGGCGCTCAACTCCACCAATTTGACGTGCGCGTCATTGAATTTATTCGAATACGGCACCCCCCCGAAGCTGGTACTCCCCGGATCGTAACTCACAACGGTGTTCAAGAGGGAGTAAAAGAGGCAGGGGGCATTGGGGGCATCGGCGGCAGTGGCGACGGACATCCACCGCGAGGCGAGGGGGTTGTATTCGTCGGCGGGAGAAAAGAGGGGATCGCAGCAGGAGGCGAGGAGGAGGCGGAGGACTTCGATGCGGTTTTTGTCGTATTTGCGGGTGTAGGCGGTTTCGGGGTTGAGTCCTTCTTTGGATTTGGGGGGTTTGGCGGTGGAGGATTTGCGTTGGGTGTTGGATTTGGAGTTGGGGGCGGGGTGGGTGCGGTTGCTGCGTTTGTCACTGGTGCCGACGCCGCCGACGCGGCATTGGCCATCGGGGGAGAATCCCACTCCGGGGGCCCAGACGATGGCGGCGGGGCGGGGGGACAATCGTACCCCCTTGCGGATGCGGCGGGGCTTCCCCAGTCCGGCCTCCACTTGCGTCTCTCTGTCCAATTTGGCCATGCGTCGGGCTTCTTCGTCGTCTTCGTCGCTGCTGTCTCCGCCATCGCCGCTTGCTCCATTTCCTCGTCGTCGACCACCCCTCCCATCCCGGTCCCTACCTTCGTCGTCGCTCAAATCGCTCTCCTCCGTCTCCGTCTCCGAATCGGAATCGTACATATCCAGCATATCATTGGGCAAATCGTCCTCTTCGTAAAAATCGCATGTGAATTGGGGGAGGAAGAGCATGTGCATTGCCGCGTGGACTACGAGGAGGGCGAGCGGTTCTTGGTTCGAGACGTTGGAGGTGGCGGAGGCATCATCCTCGTCATTGGAGGCATTGGATGGGGTGTCGAGGTTGTCATTGGATGCCTCGTCGTCAGGATCGTTCTCCTGATCAGTTCCATCCTCCCCATCCTCGTCATTGCCACCCCTCTTCCGCCGCTTCTTCTTCCCCTTGCTCTTCCCTCCCCCCTCCTCCCCCTCCTCACCATCTCCATCCCCCCTATCCTCCCTCTCCCCACCCACCCCCCAACACAACCCCTCCACATTCCCATCCCCTCCCCCCAAATCCCCCCTCTCCAACAAAAACGGCAACACCCTCGTCAAAACCCTCACGCAATTCAACGCCTGATCGAAATAAATCGTATACGGCGTCTCCACAATCTGACACAATTGCGCAGTCGCCTGCGTGAACAGCGTGGCCAAATTGTCAAACCGCTCGTCTCGCAATTTTCGGGCGTTTTCGGGAGTGAGGAGTTCAAAGACTTCGGAGGAGGACGAGGGGATTTTCCAGAGTTCGTCCCAGAATTCGGCGTCGTGGGGGGAGATGTCGCGGGTGGTGAGGGAGGAGAGGGATTCGCGGAATTTGATTTTGGAGGCGGAGGCTCCCATGGTGGTGTGTGTGGTGTTGGTTGGGGGAGTGGGTGGTAGGGGAGGTTGGTATTGTAATTGCTATTTAGTTGGGAGTAGTAGTTGTTAGTTAGTTATTGTTTGGTGCTGTTTGGATGACGGAAGAAGTCAAAATCCCATCGTTGATTTTCTATGATCTCTGAGAAGATGATGACGGTTCTCATCAAGTAAAAGTGCGTGATCTTGTTTTGAATGAGCGATGGCATGACGAGGGCATGACGGCCGGACAAAAAGTACTAAGAAAGAAATTGGGGAGACAAGACTGTTTTTTTCACTAAGGATTCAATACATTTTAAATACATACATTTTTATACCATAAAATTGAGGATACATTTCTGTTCGTTTACATATATTTCTGACGTACGTACCTGAAATAAGATAGATGAAAAAAAGGAAATAGAGGAGTAGAGGTAAAATACATAAGTAGAAATGATGTTATTTCTTTCAAATAAACGGACAGATTTTGTAAAGGAGAAGGCAGTATAATATCGGAAATCCTAAACATATGATTCTTAAAGAATGAATACTAACTTTTAAATAATGAGATGCATTAAACAAGGATTCATTTAAACAACATATGCAGGCAGTTTTTGCAAGATGATGAAGATTTCAGAGGCGCACCTGGGCGCACAATGAAAGAAAAAATAATGCTCTCTTCATTTTCAATAGTCAAAAAACTGTGAAAAAATAGTTTTCATTGGACAAAAAGACATGTTTCAATAATAAAGGAATGTACTACTGCTAAGAAGTACATAGTAGTAGTTCTTGAGTGAGTAAGTAGAAAGTAAGTACCATACTTAGGTACTTGCTATTACTACTATCTGTTTTTGCTATTTGTTGCTGTTGCTCTTCATTCTATTTGGCCCATTGGTTTTTGTTTTGTTCATATTAATGATGATGCCATTGTCATTGTTCATGTTATTGTTATTGTATAAATTCATAAATTCATCAATGCATTCTTCAGTCTCTAGATCTGCTTCACTGGCAGATTTTTAAGATTACTCTTGAGTTAATCCAAATTCAACACCTCCTTTAACAATAATATGGACATATAATGTGCAACATCTTATTTGTCACAAGTGTGAGGCAGCCAACAGCTTTTAATGAACAGTGGAATCCCAATTAAAGAGTTTGTCTGACAGTTCTTTTTATCAGTTCTTTTTTCTGGGTGTCATGAGAGTGAAGTAACAAACTACAACAGAACTTGCCACTATCAATTTAAAGTTTGAAATTTATTTTAATTTATTTTCTGTCTCCTTGCTTCAAGCAAGTCACTTTTGTTCCATATATTTTCCAGAAATGAATTATTTGATACAGTGATAATATTGATTGAAATCTGCAGATAAAAAATACAAAAATTCATGAAAATGAATAAAGGCTACCTTTAATTAATGTAGATACATGAGTTTAAAATATTGCAATGGTTTATTGTTTTGAAAGACAACTGCTTAATATCTACTGCGTGTAAAAAATATAAACAACTGTATGCATGATATTTTTATTTTTGTGAGAAGTATGATTATTATGTTTCAGAAAAATGCAAGGAAGATATATGCATGAGTTCATAATTATCGTCAAGTTTTGATATGTGGATTAATTAATAATAAAAATTTAGCCAATGATTTTAAAGGATTTATGATCCCTTTATTTTTGAGACAAACTTTGCAATAAATAATTCATTAATTTCTGGATAGGTAAAAATAGATAAAGCTAGTCTAAGTCTAACTACTTACCTAGTTTGTACACTAGGTAGTACCATTTGTACTTCCCATTACTGCTATCACTAATTAATATTGCTACTGTCAATGATATATGCATCAATATTGGATATTATTGCTAATGCTTTGGTTATTGCTATTGTTAGGATATATCTGCTAATGATGCTGCTACTGATCTTGATGTTGCATAAAGTGAATATAATTGTCAGATATCCTTCACTGACTAATAATTAGGGTTGACTAGTGTGAGTACATAATGTTGCCCTGAACTGATTGAAACATCAGATGAAATAGCAGTCACATAAAAAGTATGAGACAATCAAAAGTGTTTTGTTGACATTGGGATCCCAATTAGTAATTGTATGTTACTATTTCTATCTGCATTGCATGAGAAATCTACAACAGACTAAAAACTTTGTTTTAGTATTTTGTATGCAAGTCTTATCTCAGTGGTTGCCTTCTTGTTTTATCAATCAAAGCTTTAATGTACTTTAAAATTATTTGTACACAATTTCTAGAAATGAAAGAATTGTTGTACTTACAATAGAGATCAGAAAATCATGCAGGTATGAAACAAAAAATGTTACAATATACAATATTGGTAATAAAAATGATCCAACTATTTTTAAAACACATTTTTAAAGATTTGTTGGAATTTTATTAATTTTCTAAAGAAAAATCAAACAAATTTTATTCTAGTGTCACTGGCTGTTTATTTCCATTGCAACTTTCTATTTGTAAGCATGCAGTTGGCTGTTGTATGTCCTTTATCAACAGATGTTAACTCTAAATCAGACTGAAGAACTAGTGGGTGCGTTAAAAACCTTTGAATGGCAATCAAAATATATTGTTAACTCCTGTGTGGTGGTGAAAATCAGTCATAGCTAAGATTTTGGTGAAAAAAATGCCCTATTGTTTTCTGATCAACTGTTTTTGGATGGCTCCCTTCCAAGCTCACTTATCATTCATTTGACTGATAATGATAAGCATTTTCAGTAACTATATTTTTCTAGCGGAGCTGATATTGGATGTAAAAATCTACAGATACAATTGAATTTAACATGTTTTTGAAAAAAATGGTGCTAGTTATGATTAAAAAGGTAGCTTTTGTTTTTGTCAGCTTTGATAAAGGATTTGTAGTAAGATGCAATTACACTTCCAATACCAAATATTGTATGAAAATGAAAGTGTGTTACTATCTGTAGCAGAAATCATGTTGAATACTAAAGAGCCACGTATGGTGTTGGCTCTCAAAAAGACAAGATAACAAGAAAAAAATTTATAAAATCTCTTTGATTTCTTTCCAAATGGACAGTAATAGAAACTAATCTTCAACAAAATTTTGAAAGATCCCACAAAAGATCCTACAAACAAACTTACAAACAATCTTACAAAGAATATACAAAAGAACTTGCAAAAGAACCTGCAAAGAACATACAAAAGAAACTACAAAAAAACTACAAAAGAAGCTACAAAAATATACAAAAGAACATACAAAAGAACATACAAAAGAACATACAAAAGAACATACAAAAGAACATAATATGAAAGAACATACAAAAGAGCATACAAAAGAACATACAAAAGAACATACAAAAGAACCTACAAAAGAAAATACAAAAGAAAATACAAATGAATACACAAAAGAGCCTAAAAAAAAACTAAGAAAGGTACCCACTAAAAACTACAAACTCACCTACTACAAAAGAATCTACAAAATACATACAAAAGAACCTGAGAAAAACCTATAAAAGAACCTAAAACAACTTAAAAAAACATACAAAAGAATCTTAAAAAGAACATAAAAAGAACATAAAAAGAACCTAAGAAAGAACATAAAAAAGAACCTAAAAAAAACCTAAGTAAGAACCTAAGAAAGAACCTATGAAAGAACCTATAAAAGAACCTAAAAAAGAACCTAAAAAAGAACATAAAAAATAATCTAAAAAAGAACATAAAAAACACCTATAAAAGGACCTAAAAAATGAGAGTGAAGTAACAAACTACAGAACTTGCCACTATCAATTTAAAGTTTGAAATTTATTTTAATTTATTTTCTG
>JALLOT010000575.1:0-19116 GCA_036939595.1 Thalassiosira livingstoniorum
ACTGGGCGATATATTGGGCGATACAGCTCAGGGCGATACAACTGGATCGTCTCCTTAGGAATCTACTACTAACTACTCTTAACTACTAAGTACTTACTTCTTATCACCTCAGTCTCAATGAGACGGTCTATTCCTACCGAACTAAATCCTACAAGCTTCGTACAGGATATTTCCAAAACAGTAATGACTTTTTCGTTCCCAAAAAAATACCCATTGCCAATTTGCCATTCTATCCTCTATCAATATTGTAGCATTCATACTTATATGTACCTACAACCTACAATAATACCCATACAAACATAATAAAATATAATAAAAAATGAAAGGAGCAATTGCAGACCATGGAAATGGCAGCAACGGCATCCAACTTTCCTGAATAATAGATAGCATTGCCACACTTCAACCCCCCCTCACAGTCGCTGTCTTCTGACATTACCTTAATGGCACAATTGACAATGTAAGATGTAATCAAACAGTTTAATATTAATTAATTTACCCCTCCCCAATTTTTGAGCAAACACTGACATTGCTGTCATTGCCTCCCCCCAACTGCCATCGACACTATTGCCTCCGGACAACCATGCCTCATCAACCGTTGCCGATGCCATCACCACCACCACTGCAACCATGTCACTGTTGCAACTGCTGGTACCACAACCACACCACGCAATCAACAGAACTGCCACTACCATAACCACTGCAACTACCACCATCACCACCTATCATCGACAAGCATCAACACCATCAACACCATTGACACCAATGCCTCCACTTATGACCCTGCCTCCTCAACAGTTGCCAGTGCCAACTCAAATTAGGGTAAGGGTTAGCACATCGGTGCCATGCATGAATGTAACATAAGCATAAGGTTATTCATGTTCCAAGTGTTCTTAGTCATTTTACATGCATATGATGAATTACATTTGTAGTTTAATTAGATGAATGAAAATAAATGAAAGTACTGGTTACACTTTCATTATTGAGCATACTCATTTAATGTTACATTGTGTGTAAAAAATAAATTTAATTTGTAATATTTTTCACTAATAGTCAACAAAGTTTAATAATGGTGGAATTTTTGTCCAAAATGGTCCATCTCTGGGTGAAAGCTTCATGAATCCAATCAAAAATTATTTTTTCCTAGTGCAAACCAAATATGGCTGTGTAGGAATATTGCCTTTGACCATGATTCTAAATGATGCTTAGATGAAAAAGCAATCACATGGATGTTGGTGTCCATATCTAGTAATAAAGAAGGGGTTGACCATGCAAATGCCTACTATGATGTACTTTACTGGCAATTACTGATTATATGTTGTAAATTCAGCCTTTTCAATTCCATTGAGTTCCAACTCATCAGATTCAATAACTAATTTTATCATGGGAAATAGATACTTAGTTAGAATAACTTTTCTATATAGTCTACAAAATAAGGTTTCATAATAATATCTTAAGTTGAAATTAACAGCTGGGTGGGAATTCAAATAATAATATAAAATACACTTTCTTTGTCAAATATGACTAAAAATTGAATCAAAATTCAAAACTGAATGAAGTTTCCATTGGGAACTCAAATGTAATCTCATGTCTTTATCATTTTTTTTCAATCTTTATGTAAGAAAAAATAAAATTCATTTGATTTTATTAAAACAACAAAGTTTCTAAGACAATATAGAGCTTATTAATAATTTTTTAAAAACATAATGAATATTAAGAAGAGAAAGAATGATTTTTTTCTTATTTTTTCTTAGACCTAAACTTAAATGGAGTGTTGGTGAGACTGTCACATGTAACATCTAATTAAGATAATTAAAGTGAAAGTTTTAGTTTTAATGTGAGTGGTTGGGACTAACTTGAAAATACAAAGGGCCATTCAGATGTTTATAACTATCTTCTTGGATCCTGGACAAAATATTGAAGTTGTTTGAGGTGTATGGCTGTGTTCACAACCCCTTTCATTTCCATGGTTTTGTACTTGCTTTCTTTCCCTCTCTTCAGTTGATTGTTAAATGTGACTTTCTGATTTTAAAAATGCACTAGCTAGTAAAGCAATACAAACAAGTCATTAAACTATTTAATTACTGCATCATGTATTCTTTGTTCATGATGCCATCTTCTTTTTTATCAATGAATTCAAGTCAAACTCCTTCTCAAATCACAACTTGCTTTGCCATTATGTCCAAAACTAATACAAAATTAGGAATTCAAATACATTAATACTGGGTAACATGATATTATGGATGTAAAACTGGTAGAGGAAGAATCTGATGATATCTAAAAACAAACAAATAATTCAATGTCATTAATTTTGGTAGTCATTGAACCTCTTTTTTGAAATTCATATTGTATAAATTCCTTGCATTACTTTGTACATTTGTTTGTTTTATTCCTAATTTCTCCAAAACAGACCAAGCACCTTTCATCTTTCTCTTAAGTGGAAAATGTACCCTACAACATACCTTGCTTCTTGCTTGTTGATCCTTGATCTTTGAACCTGTCTTGCATCTGCCACTTTCATCTTGAAAACTTATTTTTTATTCCATTGCAATTGTCACCCATGAGCTCTATCTGTCACTATATATCTGTCCCAATGCTTGCATATTATGCAGTGATGAGAAAGTGTTCTTCATGACCAGTTATTACTGTTGCTCTATTTACAACCGACTGATATTAAAATTGCACTTAATCTGCTTTCAATAAGCTCCATCCAATACATCATAGCTGTATCATGTTCAATGTAAGATGGTGCATGATGAATTACATCATTGTTTGATTTAAACAAATTTCATATTACATATTTATTTACTACTAATTTGTGTCTTAACACTTTTTGCGAAATCAAAACCTCTCATAAAATTTTGATGAACATTTTTGACAGTTTGATACAAATAAATCAGTGTCATTTTCTTACTACTGAATCATCTACAAGTGCACAGCCTATTGACAATCATTTACTGTGTCACTACAAGCAAATGCCTTGAACTTTCAACTTGTTCTTGCTTGTATCACCTTGCTTTCTTGTGTTCCAATTCCTATGTATTGCTCTAACCAATTTTGGTAAGAAAATTTTAAAATCCAAGTTTGTCTGTACCATTGATAAATGAAAATTGGTTGTATTCTTCACTATGGTACCATTTTCATTGTTGGGAATGCAGGTTTAGTTGCATTGGTTTGATATTTTTGTCTATCTCAATGTTTTGTATTTTACATCATTCAAAAAAGGAAGTACATATCCAAGGTAAGTAGGTGTAAGTAGGAATAGTACCTTTTAAGTAGGATAGCTAAAATCCAAGTCTCTTCCGGAACGGCTTTCGAGGACCGTCGTGGCGGAGCCCTACATTTTTTTTGCGCACGCAGCAACCAATCGAAGAATCACAATTCAACCGAACAAACTACAACAAGGACAACCATTACCGTTATCATGGCAGTGAACCGTGCCGAAGCTACAAATCTAGCAAGAAAATGCCTCCCTCAAATGCGTCAACGTGACAAGTTCATACCTGAAGGACTGGAAAACACTTTGACTGAGAAGGATGTGAAAATAAAAAACATTTGCCGACTTTGGGCTGGGTGAGTGAGGAGTGAGAAGCTGTCAACATTGTAACGGGCCTAAGATGAAAGTGAAGGCATGGCTCAAATATCTATCAAGCCCCAAGATAAATATTGCTACTCTGTTTTTCTATTGATTCCCTTTGAAGTTTTGAGTTTATTATTTGAACTCAACCTTTGTGGTGTGTTGTGAGAAAAGTATGATTTGATGATTTGCCATTTTAATCATTTTTATGTCCTTTGAGGCAAGATTGAGATTACTAACAAATTCAAATTTTCCGCTCCCATTTTTCTTTCATGCGCTTCATTTATTCTACAACCTTCATGACATTGATATACTTCGCATCCAAACTTCCATCATTATTTCATTCAACAATTCACAATATATTTTTTCCTGTGATCTTCACAAGTGTAGAATGGGCTACATATACGAAGTGACAATACAAAACAAACATCGATTCATAATAAAACGAATAAATCTCCCGAATAAATCCAATATGTCATTTGGTGATAAGCGAAAGGCAGTGAGCTATGAGGTAGAATCAAACTTTTACAATGGAGTTGCACATCAACTCATTAGTGAGCATGATTTGTGCATACCCGATCCTTATCGTGTTGAACGATCTGATGACAACGGAGATGAAAGAATTACTATTTGCATGTCACGTCTCGATGGGTCTCCCGGCTCATTGTCCTCCGAGGAAGAGATACACGCAGTTTTGAAATGGTTGGCATGTCTTCATGCTGCCACGTGGGGCAAACGAGCGGATGAGTTGGTCAGCGGTATCAATGAAAATTCAGAAGTAGAGAAAGAGTTGGGACCGTCGGAAATGCCAGGAGTACCCGGACTACAACCCATCGGATCGTACTGGCACCTCCAAACCCGCCCGCACGAACATGACTCCATGTCCCGCCGGGGATGGGAGGGCCGACTCAAAAAAGCAGCGTGTGCCATTGATGAGAGGTTACGAAGGGATGATATGCAGTGTTGTATTCACGGCGATGCAAAAGATGCAAACATGATGTTTGTTAGAGAGGGCGGGGAGTTGAAGGTGGCGATGTACGATTTTCAATATTGTGGTAAGGCTCCGCCGACGGTGGATTTGGCGTACTTCTTCTGTGTGGCGGCGTGTTGTGGTGGGGGGAGGGAGGATTATTTGGGGTATTTAGAATTTTATCATGAGGAGCTTGTTTCTCGGTTGGATCAAAGTGATGGGAAGCCATCTTTGAAGCAATTGGATGAATCACTTCAGCTTGCATTCTGTGATTTTCAAAGATTCATGTCTGGATGGGGAATGTGGGGGAGTGATATTTCTTCCGTTGTGATACAGATTTTGGATCGGCTGGATGGCGGAATGGATCTTGGGTCGGAAGATGCTTACAGAGAAGCGGTTTTGAGAGAGTTTGGTTAAGGTTTCTTTTGCTTTGAGGCAGTTTATGTGGTGATGGCATTCCGATGACTCAGAATGATTCAGCAAACCATTTCCATTGTTTGAAGAATATTCTCTAAAGAGTGATGTTTTAGATGGAACATGGTGGGGTTTGTAAGCTTAGACAAGCCTTTCCGACGAGAAGCACCAAGCTTGCCTATGATATTGTTTCACTTGTAGGTCACATTTTCCACGCATCTGATAAAGCAAAAACACAAATCAATATTATTTGATATGAAGTTATTCATCAGCCTCTTCGTTTAAATAGTTTCATTGAATTATTAATTCTAAATATTGACTTTGACTGTACCTAAGTACAAGAAAACTTTATTCATACAGCAATAATATGAATCTTTGGGAAATTTAACGAGCGCAAATCTTCTTCGTAGGCTGCCACTCGTTCCTTTTCTATTTTTCGACACTTATTACTTATCATCAACTTTCCGCGGACATCATTCTATTTTTCTTCACCCATTCCGGAGGCCAGTGCTTCACAATTCCAAAAACCGGTTTAGTATTAGGAGGAGCAGCTGTCTCCTCAGACTTCACTGTGGTTGCATTTCGCGGCCTTGTAGTAATCCCACATGGAACATCAAAGATCAAGTTCTGATTATCGTAGTTTTGATGAGGATTTGAATTGTTCTGTCGGTTGGGATCACGCCAACTAATGAGATTGACGTCGATGTCATCAATGTCGCAAGCGATGAAAGGTAGATGAAACCCTGGAGCCTCTAGTGACGGGATGTAGGCAAAGGTTTCAATTCCTATGCAACTGCTGAAGTCTTTCCGCTGGTCCGTTCCATTGGGCTGAATTTTTCATTGGACGAAAAATGATAAGAAACATAATAAATAAGAAGAAAAATAGCAAGACCGGGTTTCACCTTGTAAACACCTCTCCAAAGCGATCGGATGGCTCGGATTATTCGCTGCCCAAACAGCACTACAACGTACACAATGAAGAGGATAAAAACTACCCATCCGTAGAGTCTACTGATTCGTTCTTGGCCTGTTGTCATCCAATGATTTGCTCCTTGTTTTTCTGGTAATGGCGGGAATCCTGTTGTCATTTTTCAAAATAAAAAAGTGAGAATTTCAAGACAAAGAATGAGGGATACATTATCGTAGCAGTGCCACAAACACACCTATCTCCTTTTGGTTACAAAAATAGTAAATCTCGTCGCTTGTTTCTAAAGAATCGAACTGAGTGCCATTCAGAAGCGTAACATCAAAAAATTCTTGAGAGTTCACCTGACTGCATTCTTTGTTGTTTTGTTCGCAACTGCACAAATTTGTGTAAGGGGACCGAGCGTAAAAGTATGCAGAGGACATGGCGCCAAGAGCTACAGCAGCTGTAGTGAAGTAAGTTCTACTAAAACGAGCCGTCTCTGGCCCAACATATGGTGCCTTCTTCCATGAACGCAGAAGAAGGAATTTGTCCATCCAGTACTGGATGAACAGAATTACTGCACCAAGGAAGTAGATCAGCGGGTAAAATGCCGAATAAAAGACACACAAAAGAAGGACTTTTGTAAAATCCTAACAAAATAGATGACGGAAATTAAATGATAAGACTAGATGGAATTGCAATCAATACAACAAGCCCAAGACACATGAGAAACTCACCGTAAAGCGCTCGGCCAGATTATACCACCCTCCCATAAAGCAATCAAATAATTCTTCTTGATTCCTCGCGCTTTTCAATGGGGTTACGTGTGTTGCAACATTTCGCCACCATTGCAGACGGAAAAGAGAAACAACGAAAAATTGAGAACAGTGTCACTGGTTAAATTTTTTACAGTAATTTGCCTTTTCCACGTTGTGTCTCACCGAGGTGCAAAGTAATGTCTGTCCAAAATTGTAAACAAGTCAAAGTACCTCAAAAGGGGAGAATACAACATTTCGGCTCTGCGCGAGGACAAAATAGTTCAAAGTTTGCATTAGAAAGAAATTCTAGTGATGACGTGTAGGGAATGAGATACAGATCACAACATACATAATGAGGGCATTGACTGTATTCATCAGGTCAATTTTGTTCTCCCCCAAATAAGCTGTATGTGGGTCCGGACCGAAGGATAAAATCAACAATTAGATCCAATCTATGCTCATACAGGGAAATTAATGAAAGAGCACAAAAAACACTCACCCAAAAATGGAGTAATTACAAGGGTGATAATCGCCGTATTTACCCATCGAAAAAATGTAATCTTAATGTAAAGAGATGCTTGAACAGATCCTTCATCATAGTGTGTCTCATATGCCACCATTGACCTCACTATCAAGGGAATCACCACATTGAAAGTTGACAATATGATCGAGAAGAATATTGTGTTGACCCTCGTGCGGGCAAAATACAAAAGCCACGCCGATAACCCACAGAGTCCCACCGTCACACAGAACGATCCAAACTCCCGAACGTATATTTGAATTTGAGTTTTTGAAAGATCCGCCCAACGTATGGCATTTGGCTCACTAGCTTCCTCCACATTCAACACAGTTCCTAACCGAATTGCAGAATATAGGAAAGAGTTATACTTTGAATGTCAGCTTCAGGTAAAAATGTTCATCAACAAAGGCAAATGCGCCACGTACCTCGAAACAAAGCAGACTCGTCTATATATATGGGTGTATTTGTCCAAACCTCAAGCTTACTAGCATTCAACGCCTCCAAAGCAGTCCTCTGTCCCGACTCCGTCTCAAATGTAATGAACACAGCAGAAGCCTGATACTCCTTCTGTTGAAACTCTTCGATCTCTTTTGTTGTCGATTTTATCCTCTCCCATAATACTGTTTCTGTCTGGGAGCATCCACAACATCGTAGGAGAGGAAGGAAGGTGCACCCCCAGATGCGTCCGAAACAGGATGGTTCTTCTTCTTCGCGTTGTTTGCATGCATCGGCTACGGCGATTTCGACAGTATTTACATCTTCCATGTCAATTCCTAAGGGTAGGAGCCTGCGAAGTGATTTCAGATCCCTTCGTCGTTGTACAAGTTTGTTGAGTAGGCTTGGAGGAAGATAAATATTATTTGAGCACGCCGAAAATATTGAAACAGTGCAAACGACAAAAATGAATAGACGAAATTTTATGAAAGTGGGTCATTTTCAAAACCAAATCATTCACTTACGCCTCGTTGTTCAATGCAATTGAGCACAGAGTAACCTGCTTGTCGCTAAATTTATTAAAGAAATTTCTCCACTGGATCAAGAAACATTTTGAGAATTGTGCAACGTACCAATGTGCTGGAAAATTAAAAATGCAAACATGTATCTCTCACCTCCTCAGGATCCAATGCATCTGGTGGAGGATTCTTGACAAACACCGTATAATCCGAGGAAGTTGTATCTCTCTCGTCATATCTAACTTCCAACTTGCTCAAATACCAAACAAACAAACACAGACAAACCATCAACAGCACCAGCACCAAGAAGTTGCATAACCCCTGATCATACTCGGCCGGAAGACATGTCGTGCGACTAATCAATGTAACCTCATCCCCTGTTACAGGATCCATTGCCGTTCCATAATAATCATGAGTGAAAATCGTCTCCCAGTACCTCGGGTTTTCCTTGCATCCATCACACACCACCCATTCCCTCTCCGTACAAATCACCGAAAATCGCAACATATTCAATAAAAAAAATTGCTTCCGTCCCTCTCCCCCATCATACTGCTCACTTGCATAAAACACCATATTGGGAATACTCGCCAAACCTGCTAAAAGAAATATGAAAATCATGGCTGCCAATGTCGAGAAGTACATTCCTACGCCAATGCCCCAATCGTTGAGGCATGATTGAGGTGTGAAGAAGAGGGAGTAGAGTTCCGTTCCTTGGGCTTCGCCTGGTGGGGCCCGGATTTTAGTGGTGGCGCCAGATTGGGAGTCGTGGGTTTGGGAGAAGTGGCGGGGGAGGGTGAAGTGTTCGAAGTAGGCCCAACCTTTGGATAGATTTGGTGCATCTGCGTTGGTTTGTTTAAATAGAGGCGGGAAGGAAATATTACTAGACCTGCTGGAATGCGACGATAATGTTTGTGAGAAAAGGTTTTGCTTACCTGGATTGTCAACGTTGGGATTATACCACTTCATCTGCAACAATTGGAAATATTGTTCGTAAATTGAGATGAAAGGGTTAGTGCCATTTGAATCATCAATCCAGCAATGTAAGCTGTCCAATGAGACAAATGAGAGAGGAATTCCAATACAATGGGCCGAGGCAAGAAATTTTCATTTGCCAAGAATCCCAGTTGTGAACCACAACAAAGTTCCAACAAATCCAGACTTGGTTTTACAAATGAAATTTGCCAACCTTGCCTAATTTCAGTATTTGCAAAAAACAGGTCAAATTTGCAAATAATTTTCAAAAAATCAATTGAATGCTTCAATAACATGAAATACCCAAGACAAGTTGTTCCAAAAAATATCAAACATCTTCTGAACAACGACCTCTCACAACCTCCCCTAAGCAACATAATCCACCTACCTTGGCAAAATAATTCTCCACCAAATATCTCGACCAAGTCTGCTTCCCAAATCCCGCACCAGACAAGGAGAGCCGCTCATTCGCCATATCTTGGAGGACCAAATCGATTTCCTCATCGGAAAGGACCGCATTTTTTGCGATGGAAATGCGACGATCCTGCCTTGTAGCACGGGTGGCGCCAACGCCAACGCCGACGCCGCCGCCGCCGCTGGGACTTTGATGGTCGGCCATGGCTGTGTAGGGGTGGTCCATGGCGGCGGATGGAAAGGGAGAGGTTGAGGTAGGGAGGGATGAGAGGATTAGGACTCGTTGGGGAGATCGCGAGGAGCCGATCAAGCATCAAGCATCAAGCGAATAAAACTTGAAATGTGGTTTGTAAAAAACTGAAAGAAGCTCTTACTCGTTTTCGACGATGACTGAACGCTGAAGGACCGAACACGATCTGATTGCGCTAGCTTCGTTGGTGGATTCTTATCATTCAGAATGGTATCTACTATGCCATTGTGGCCATTCTATCTTTTTGCGAAGGTTTTCGTAGACAAGGCTTGTCTTTTTACCTGGCGTTCATTTTCTCATTGCCAACTTTTCATTTTCATTTTCCCAGATTTTTCTCTTGTTCTTCTCGTGGGCGCAGCGTGGGCGGGCAATTTTGAGTTTTTCGTTCGCTCGTTTTTGTTGGCGATAGTTGGCGATCTAATTCCTTCTTAGATATTGCTGGAAAAAATTGCTCCTGCTTATGTACTCGTACTAGGAGTACTTATTATTTAGAGAGGCTTTTTATTAGGTTTATCCCAAAAAAGTCATGACACCCAGTGACAACCTCACACAAATTATTATTCTGAGTGTCAAGGTTATTTTTACAATGACATTCACATGCATCTCCCTCTCTCTAGGTACTTAGGTAAGTGAAAGTGCTTAGTATCCAAAGCACATGGGATGGAGAAATATGCAGCACATGGAAGTGGAGCAATGATTCCCTAACACAGGGGAGAGATTATATTTAATAAAATGTAATAGTGAATGATACATCTATCAAAAACCAAAAGTGAATTTCCCATGTCCTATCAGTTCCTGAATGATCCTTTTTGAATATTCCAAAAAAATGTGATAATTCCTCTTCCTTTAAGTGAAATATCTCCTAAATTTGCTTTTTATGTGTTGAAGGGGGCATCCATGCCAAAGTGGGTGCTGTTATACATTATCATACTTTTAATATTTAAAAAGAAATATATTATTCCAGTGATATCTATGTGCAGAAAATTGAAGAGCATATCATGCTAAAGGCTTGTGGTGTTTGTTTGAAAAGAAAAGGTTGCTGCAGGATAAGACAATATATTTTGTCAATATGGCAGCTATAGCAACAGAACTAATGATCATTCAATCAGATAAACTTTGCATGTGGGTGATCAAAATATGTTGTGAAGTCCAAATTAAATACATTATATTTTGAATGATTTTCCCATGACAAATAAAGTACATGAATTTCTTGATATTCATCAGAAAGTCGATTGCAAAGTTCTGGAAAAGTTCAAATTTTCATCTAAAACATAAAGAGTTTCCATCTAAAAGGTGTTAATTTTTAATTTTTTAGGGCAAGAAATGATGTAGTGGTCAGTTAATTTTAGATATGGTACAAATGACAATCCTTGCAAAGAAAAAATAAATTGTTTTAGAATAATCATATTCCTCCTCAGACTTTACAAGCCATCTATGTTTGTAGAATGACATCTTGAATTAAGAGATGACATCAGTGCAAAAGCAACATTTATACCCTAAAGTTTCTAACAGTAACAAGCAAGCTGAGTATGAAAAGCATGGATGCTTTTGGTGAATACATGAGTGTCTTTGTACCTTGTTTGTCTTAGAAATTTACAACCTAACTGTGGTTGTCCTCTAACTCAAGTAAAATTGCTGATTGGCAATCTTTGAAAACAAATTCCTTAATGAAAAGAAATTGTAAAAGTGTGATTTTCCTTGATAAAGTCATTATGAATCCTTTACAGTTAATTAATTCTAGTTTAGTGATAATGTATGTAATTTTTTTTATTTTTCATAATGAATTACAAATAAGAGCAGTTATTTGGCTAATTGAAAGTCACCAGAAATGAACCACTTATCCTGTCCCACAGGATTTATGAGTAATGAGAGGGTATTGTATTTCACAAACTGAACATGACTCTGGGATAAAGCAAAATTAGTCTTGTTAGTAAAATATCAATGGCGGTCATGTAGCCCCTGAAGTAAAACTACACAAAAAACTTTTTAATAGAACTAAATTTCCCCCTAGGATGCCAAAAATATATTGATTTCTACTCCAAAGCTGAATTTTACACTGCACTTTTGTACTTGAAAATATTATGTCCATAGTCAAAGTACTGATTACAAATGAAACTCTATTTTGTGGGGAGGTAGACCGTAAGTATAGTCAGTTACTTCTAAATAATGGAATGCTTATGGGCTATGTAAACAGCAATCAATATTAGTGTTGGAGCTTTTGTACCCCAATATTCAATATTCAAAAGTCTGAACAAAGGCACAGAGATTAGAGGTACTTGGAAAAATACTGCCAAGGTATTCACCATGTATTTTTGTGTCAATGAATGAATGATTTATATAAGATGTGGCTTGACTATTGATTGGTTACATGTAGCCGATAGAACACAATTAAATGTTCCTGTTATTTGTAACATCAATTAAAAAGAATGTTTTAACTCTGTGGCTCTGAATGGAGAATAATGTGCAATGATTTGAGCACTGCACACTCATGAGATTATCAAGAAGAAGAGGAAGCATTCCATCTTTCTGTTTGTCAAAAATTATCAATATATTATTCAAACATAAAAAATGATATCCATGATTAAAAGATTTAATCTGACATGCATCAGAATCATCATCAAACAAGAATATGAGAGGATGAGCCTTGAGAGGCTTTGCAGCAAAACCATGTTCATTTTAGGACCATGTTTTGATATTATAATTTGAGAACTAAATTGATCAAATTGAATTGGTGATATGTACACCCAACATTATGGTACAATACTTTGTTGAAAACATCAGTATGAATCAAAGAATGAGCTCTCAAGAGGATTAGAATGCAAGACTAACTGTCTTTGCAGAATGATGCTAGGATGGAGCAGCTGAAGTCAGGGTAACAGTACCTTGGAGTACAACCAATTCCTGTTGCAGAAGAAGCACCATGTGAAATGTTCTAGCCACCATACTAATAAGGATGATTGGTCTAAATGGGGGATTTTTGATGAGGCTTTGAGTAATCCATCTGCTTTCTGGTGAGTTGGGTCACCCATAACAGGAATGAGGGGAGGTCTTGTCCAATTTTTGGAGTATGTAAGAATGGACATGGGAGAATTACCTTCTCTGAATGATGAAGTAACAATGTAGGCCAAACATAGGTGATTGTGTACCTTTACAGTGGAGTCATAGTTACATAATCACATGAATTAGAGAGTTCAAATCAAGAATACAAAAGAATGGTTCCAATAATTTTGAACATTATTGTAGTGACACACAATTACTTATCCTGGTGTGAAATTTGAAGGGTCAGATGCAAGAAAGTGTCAAAGGCCCCAAGACAAAAGACTTAGGGAGAATATGTTGATGGCTTCCTGAGAGCTGCCAAAGAAGTAAGCAAATGGAAAGATGTCAAGGAATCAATGTGGTAGTAGTGGTAATATAAAACACACATTGGTTGGCACACTTTTTTATATACATCAACTCTATTTTGAGTAAGGCAAAACCACCAAGTAGTTTCTTCTGTCATAAAGAGAGAGCAACAAATATTATGCCACTAAAGGAAAGGATCATGAAGAAGGCTAAGAGTATAAGGCTCTCAATGCTACTGAAAGGAAGCATTCCCAAAATTCAAGAAAAAGAACAATTTGGAACTTCAAGGTAAAATATGAAGGAAGATTCAATGTAGAGATTCCCTCAGGCACAGAGAACTAGGTAATCCTGATACTGTGCAATTGAACAGTGTCCAATAGAATGACATTGTCATAGAGGGCACACCTAGAAGTAGTTCTCTCACCCAGAACTAAAAAAGATCAGTGGAATCTGCCACAAACAAAGGGCTGATACTCTTCTTTGATGGTATTATATATGTGCATGTAGCCAGTACAAGTACTACTATAGTAAAAAAGGATACAAACATGGTACAGTCAGTCAACACGACAATATTCAAGTGTACCACATGTCAAGGTAAAGTGACTTGTTGGTAGTGGGGGAACCTCAGCAATTGTTCTGAGTACCTGGTAAAACTTGTAATGAGCATCCCTGTATGAGATTGCCAATGCATTTAATGCTAGGAGCTTATCAGGATCTATCAGGAGTAATAGTTGTTGTGTTAATGGTGAAGAGAAAATCAGATACATGACTGCTCCCTTCATAAAATGCAACCTTTCTTGCCATAGATTGTGACCAAAATCAAATAAAAACAATTTGGCTGCTTAAGAGGGAACAAACCTTGCTTCTACAATACTTTAATGAATGTAATGAATCTTAATGTTTGAAATGGAAATGTTTGAACCAAAAGCTTAGTTGTCTACATTAACAAATGTAACATCTAGTTACAAACAGAAAATGCACCACAAAAACAAGCGTAGAGATATCCACAAATCTTACTAATTTTTATCCATTTATTTGCCCTTAGCTGCTTGTTAAAACTCAAGAGATAACAACATGCTCAAATTCAAAATTTTATCAGCATTAATAAACCACAAGTCTAGCTGCAAACAAACATAGTCATCTGCTAGGATGTAATCCTCAAGACAAGAACAAGAAGCAAGTATCAAAAGATACCAAGACACAATTAAGTCCAGGTATCCAACAAGCAAGCTCAGTTATGAAGCCAGTGACACAGATAGAAAAAAAGAAATTAATAATAAGGATGAGCTCTGATTGGCAAATCTTAGTCAACAGGATGAAAACTGACAAACACTCGCCAAGTATAAACATTAGGCAAGGTAAAAATGCAGAAAATCCATTAAAGACACTTATTTTAGTCACAGAATGAATGAAACCAAGAATGGGAGTCTGTTAATGGCACTGTTTGTACATATGCATATACCACACTATACAAAGGAGAATGCACATAATAAATCAAAAACACTTGCAATGATTAAATGAGTTACTTGACAAATGACAGCAATATTCAAAAACACAAATAAAACAATACACAAATGAGTCAAATGACACACTTTGGGATACAAGTAATGCAATACAAATAACAATGTTACTGTACACAAAAAAACTACAGGAGGCCAATGAAAGCTTGTAACATCAACAACAGCAATAGTGATATCCATAAAACATGTTCTGAATGTAGATGCCCAGCAACCAATACATTGTATTATGATCTACAACCCTTGAATAGAAGTAAAGAATAACAATAAACATGTATAATGGGCTCCAGTTTCAAGCCAAAAACATTGATCACCCAAATCACAATAACAATATTGAATGTATAACATTTAATGCCAACTTCAACTCACCAATTAAAGGTAAGGGCATAATATTCCAAGACATTTTCAAAATTCATGATGCTCACTTCTCAATACAGAGAAAAACATCAAGGAGGTGAAGTATGTAGTACCATCAGATGAACAACACATGATCATGAGATTATCATACATTAAATTACTTAAACAGAATCAGATTTTAAAAAATACCAGCCAAGTTTGGAGTGAAGGAAGTATTCCAATTTTACATGCATGATACATCAATAAATATATTCAATCATGAAGAATAAGATCATTACTATCAGAAGGTCTGACCTTTCTTGTATCAGAAGCATCATTGAACAAGAAGAAGAGCAATTAAGAATTGAGAGGCTTTGAAGCAAAGCCGAAATCATTTCTAAAAACTTTTTTAAATCTTATATTGAGAGTCAAATCAACCAAAACAGACCTGTGAATTTTATTGTACCTAAAATTGAGGTGCAATGCCCTGAATGAAACCAATGTTTTCTGATTCTTTGGAACTTGATTGGAAGGACTATCATGGAAGAAAGCGCTGTGTCTGCACACGTGAGAAAAAGCAGTAAAAACCTTTGGGTTACCTTTAGTTTTCACTTTTTTTCTCATTTGAGTGGACACAAATGCAACTGCATGTGACTGTGAGTGGTTTTCCAGTCACACCTTTCTGGTTAGGAACAAGTCGTGCTTTCCAAAAAGACTTATGATAACTCCCTACATTAATATGAATTCATGTATATATTTCCAATACTGACATGTAAACTTGTGTTTCTAGCCTATTATGGTATGATTTTTTCCTCTGTATGTTTTAGTAGGATTCATAACAAAGAGCTTGATGTAGGTTTTTGGTCCAAATCTCAACTCTCAACTATCCGTCCAAACCCCTGACCTCAATTTCAATTTCATCAACCCAACTCCCAAATTCAACTAACAATGAATCATTCACTGATGCTCTGTCAAGGTTCTTCAGAGTTCTACGTACCCCAATTTAATTTCATGAAAAATCAAAGTTCACCCTGATCTCCAATTTCTACCTGGAGATCATGTCTTCCTGAACTCAAAATGAATCCACTACCACTACTGCTGGCCCAAACAATCAATCCACACTCAATCAACATCAACTAAAAAAGCAAGGTTGGTCAGCTGGAAAAATTGGTCAAAAGCAAGGCAAAAATAGAAAACAGTCCAAAAAAGGGAGGGCAGCCACTCCTCATCACAGTCAAAACCACCCTCACATACCCCAGTCTAGGCCCATACACAACATCAAACAGCTTGCTCACTAATAATCCCCCTCAGTCTCATTGATGTGAAAATGCTAATGCAAACAAAAACCTTGTTGATTGCATTTGCATTGTCATTTACCACAAATCAACTTTATCTGCTTTGAAACTTCAATGTATGTAAACAATTATGGCTGCCAGAAAATTGATCCAACAGTTTGGAAGTAAAGCAACATCACCAACTCACATTTATTCTGCAATCCAGGACAGATAGAATGAAAAAAAACATCTGCATCTTCAACTGCTTGACACATCAAACATGCCATCAAAGAAATCTAACAATGAGCCAATTGTACAGAGGAAATGGAAAGTACACAAAATCACCCTGGCTTTAAATAATGATGAAATGGTTGCAGTTGTTCTGATTCTAAACTTGGACTAATAGTGTGGAATTAAAGATTGAAATTTGGATTCAATGCTTACCTATGTAGGCAATACTTTGAAAAATACAGCACAAAAATTTTAAGACTGAGGACCTGAGAGTAACAGAGGCTATACACTAGTTTCTTGTCATTGACGTTTGACAAATTGAATGAATTTATTTTGCTGCCACAGACTGTAGTGGAAAAGCTCTGGGGAAGAAGCAGAGATGTGATAAGTGCCACATATCAAAAAACAGTTTGCATGTACAGCTAAGCCAAATTGCATCAACAAAAATTCATGGAAAGAACACACCAGACACCCAAATTGAAGCAAATACAAAGCAAGCAGAGTTAGAAATTCAAATGCTTAGGCAATATTTGGCAAAAGAAAGAAGAAAGAATGCATGGATTGTAAACTAACAAAAATTGCAGAAGGATGGAGCAATAGCAATTGGTGACAATGCATAGTATTGGCAAGTCAAAAGTAAAAGTTCTTAGAAAACCAATGAAATTGTTGACTTGGTTTTAAAAGAGCAAGGAAAAGAAATGAATTAGCTCTGTGGCAAAATCAGTACCTTCAATTGAAAAAGTCATATGAAAAGGGTGAGAAATACAAGGGCATGCAATACATTCCCTTGTTTGTTTATTAGTCCATGTGCTTCTTAGCTTTTATTTCAAAGAATGTATACTCAGAATGCACAAGAATAATGTTGTTGTCCAAAAAAGGAGCTCCTCTTCAACAAATTCATCACAATTGTCATCAGCCACCTCCCAAAGTTTTTCTCTATTTTTTGCAGCAGCAACAGATTTGGATGTAGCCACTGTGTAATCAACCTTGGAGCAAGTTTGTTTGGAGCTCATTTGTCTTTCCCCGACATTATCCCCTCTAGTGACCCCCATGTGCCTACTTACCAAAGTAAGAGCCATGCATGTGCACATATTGATCAAGCACATAACCCTTTTGAAAGGTGACATTACTATCATCAAAGAGATTGATGTACAATGACTTAAATTTGAAAGTTGATTGTACAATTTTTGTAATTCTTTGTGAATGGTGTCAAGTAATTCCCAATCATTGTATGCCATCATCATTGCCATTTTTCAAATTCTATACATAAATTAATTCAACATAACAGATGAAATCAAAATACTCTGACTGATGGTGAATGATGAGAGATGTAGAAAGTTTTTATTGTTGAATTCTTTCATTGACATTCTATGCTTTTCTCCAAAAACTATAAAGAGATGTCACTTTTTTGGAGACACACAAGCATGGCAAGAGTAACACTAGACAGTGTACAACCAGCAATGTAATAAATGATGGGTTTGGTATATTTTCCCACCAAATTGTTAGTTGGAAATTCCACCTGAGGTCACTCAGAGTCAGTTGCTGCATGAGACCATTCCTTGAATAGGGGCACCTCCAAGAACCATCCCAAATACCCACATTTCTTTGACAGAAGTTGATTTCTGGGGAAAGCTTGTTCTGTATATCCATCCACTTTAGACAAACACCTTGGATTACTCTCATTTCTTCTACAAAAAAGATCAGTTCTGCTGATGGGAATAGTGTAGCACATTTAGTACATTCTTTTGCTGCTTTAGTAGTGAAACCCTCTACTGACTTTTCAATCTGATTCATGCATAGATGGTATGGCAGTTTTGACAGCAACAAAATTGGGTCAATTTCTGACTGTGTCATGTCACAGGTTGTGAGCCAAAATTTTTACAAGTCATTGTTGGTTGTGGATTTTTTATTGAATTCTAAAATTCTTTCAAACAATCCACAGACAAACTCATCTGATGTAACATATATGATTTTGGTTATTGACACAGCCACCTCTTCAGGATCAATTAAAAGAGCAATCCAAGAATTTCAATACTGAATCTCCTTGAATCAGGCAATTTCTTTGACACCTGGAACCACTTCAAGCCATATATGTATTGATTAAATGGTCTACTTTGGAATCTTTTCCAGATTTTGGGAGGTTTTTGTATATTGGAAACTTAGAAGGGCCTTCAAATAGTTTTCAGAACTCTGCCTTGGCCTCTTTGTTGATTGTTTTGCTTTTTTGGGGTCTAAATCATTTTCCAATTCAATAGCAGTGGTTGTGTTTTGTTTATTCCTTGGATTAGAATTTGATGTTGGATCAACATTTCTTTTAAAGCCAATGGTAGAAACATCAATTTCTTCCTCTCTTCTGATTGTCCCTCTTCACATTCATTGTCTGTATTGATACAAGGTGGCCAGACAGGAGAGATTGGCATGACTGGGTCATTACATATGGGGATGTGTATGTATAAAATATTGTGATGTTGTGATGATCAATTGGATGCAGGCAGGTGGTCCTACTCCTTCAGCCACCAATGGTTTTAGCGCTCATGCTACAAATTGTCACTATTTACTGATCCTAATCATCTCCATAGTTATATGTCAGGTAGAAAAAAGTATGAAAATCACAAGGGGTGGATTAACCATCTGAAATTATTTGTTAGTGGCATGGAAGTAAAACCACACACAAGGTTGAT
>JALLOT010000576.1:0-19118 GCA_036939595.1 Thalassiosira livingstoniorum
TCAAATCAGACAGATCAATCAAACGAGCCAAGAATGGCTGCTCCACCATCATTGATTCCATCGGAAAGTAGCGGTAGCGAACTCCCCATTTCCTCCCTGACCACCACTTCCGCCACTTCCATCAATTCGGGCAACAGTATCAACAGCCCGGACAAACGAATAAAGGCATCCAATTCTACCGACCCAACTGATCTGGCTGATCCACCTGATCCAACTCAACCAGTTGATCCAACTCCACCAGCGGATGCGCACACTGCAATCGCTGCAGACACTGCAAATAATTCAAGTAATGAAGAGAATTCAACGAACCCTTCTCCTCAAGAAGCAAAGGCAGATACGGCAGAAAAGGCGGAGAAAGGAGAAAAAACAGAGAAGGCAGAAAAGGCAGAAAAACCTCAACGAAGGAAACGAATTCGATTTTCAAAATCTACCGTTGGCAATTCCAATGATGGAAATGAGGGTGGCAACCTGGCGAATGCACAAGGCAGTCAAGGAGATGCCGGTAACAATGGTGGTCCAATCGATAATGCCGGGCAATCCAATCAAAGTTCTGGCATCACAAACGGGACCCATGGAAGTGGTCACTCCAATGCTCACTCCAATGTCCACTCCAATGCCCATTCCAATGCTCACTCCAACCCTCACACCAAAGTCCCCATACCCACCCACCGCCGCCGACGATCCGGAGACGGAGTCGCCGCCAACCTCATGAACTCCGGGGGACAAGATTGGATTGGGATGAATCTCGACAATCTCCCGATACCAGAAATGCCCAAAATGCCCAATGCCAGGGCGAAGGGAGAATGGGATGCCAGTGGAGATTGGGCGGAGGATGATGATGACGATGGATCTTCGTCCTATTTCAAACAGAGCAGTGGCATTGGTGGTGGAGGAAATGCAGGAAATGACGTCTCAGCCTTGTTCGCCTACGGCAATTTGACTACTGGGGCAAATGTATGGGAGGGATTTTCCGTCGGGTCGCCGGATACGACGAATACGCCTCCGGTGCGAAGAGTGAGGCAGGCGACTCATCAACCCAAGCTAGCAAAACCAACGAAACCAAATAAGCAATCCAAGTCATCCAAGCCATCGAAAACATCGTCGTTTCTGCCTTCTCTCCACATGTCGCTCAATCATCATCAGGCTCCTACGCACTTGGGTCATGTGAGACATCACAGTTTGGAGGATGCATTGTTCTTTTCGGATTCGAGTGCGGACAATAACATTGTGGATCCGAGGCGGGTTCGATTGGATCAACAACCACATTCACAACAGATGCCACAACCAATGCCGCAACAGCAAATGCCACAACAGCAGCACCAACAACACCAACAACAGCACCACCAACAGCAGCAGCAAATGATGCCGCAGCAGCAGCATTTGTATTCACCATATCGGCAACATTATCGTCCTCAGTATGAACAAAATTTTCAACTCAATCAACTCAATCAACTCAATCAGCAGCTGCAGCAGCAGCAGCAACAGCAGCAGCAGCAAGGACAGCTCAATCAACTTCAGCAGCAGCAGCAAGGAATGCACAATCGAATGGAATCACTCCCAGTAGCCAATCGAGATTTCGAAATGATTTGGGATGGACAGAATTGTCTGCGGTATGCTCCCAAAGTTAGCGATGCACCGCACAATGCATTATCGCGCAGTGTACCCCATGCATCCCATGCAGCTAGTGGTACCACAATGCCATCAATGCCTACAATGCCTACAATTCCTCAAGTACCTCAAATGCCTCCAATATCCACACCTTCCGCACCGTCAGCCCACGGCACCTACAATGAACCACATGCTCTCACTTCCCATACTTCCCACACTGCACAAAATGAAGATTTGAGACAACGGCACTTGGCATGGCTCGCTCAATATCAAAGCTACCCCGATGGAAGCATGAGCATGAGAAACATGGAAAATAGGAACAGCAGCATGAGACATTGGGAGAGTCCTGGCAGAATGAGCAGTAGCATGAGGCCCAGTGTAGGAGGAATGAACGCAATGAACAGTATGGATGCCTTAAATAGCATGGCGGCATTGAACAGCAAGGGAAGCATGGGGAGCATGGGGAGTATGGGAAGTATGGGGAGTAGGAGTCCTCGTCCCACAAGACCACGTAACCATGTTTATGCGCCGTGCGGTATACCCGAACATTTTTTACCGGAAGAATCGGACGACTCTTCGGATTCTTCGTCTGGGGGCTCGGGCCGTTCCGGTCGATCGGGACATTCGGGACGATCTGGGAGATCAGGTCGTTCGGGGCACTCTGGGCACTCTGGGCGCTCTGAGCGATCGGATCATTCGAGGCGTTCAGGGAACTCAAGGCATTCAAGGCATTCTGGACATTTCGGATCATCCTCCGTCTCTTCCTCATTGCCATCCTCCTTCCACATGAAGCCATCCGGAAGTGGCAGTGAACACCTCTACGACAATCCCTATGATAACACCTATGACGGTCGTCGTGGCTATGTCATCAACGAAGTCGATTTTGGGGAGGATGGAAATCGATACAATCCCCACATTCACTGCGATGGCGACGAAGAAAATAGATCCATGCACTCCAACTATTCCACGCAATCCAAACATTCCAAACATGCCACCTTCAACTTTCAAATGGAGTCCCCTCCCCTATTATCACCCAGGACGAAGAAAAAGGATACGAAATTTGACAATGTTATGAAACGCGTGACGAGTTATTTTGAAATGCCATTGTTCAGGGAGTTGGAGATGAAGGAGATGGAGGAGGTGGAGGGAGAAAAAGTGGATTTGAAGGCGATGCCTACGTTTTATTGTCCCAATTGCAAGACTGAGGTAGGAAAAGATTTGTCACATTGTACATTCGCTCATGTGACTTGTGATTTCATTTAATTTGTTTTCTTTTTGGCTTTTGTATTTGCATGGAACAATGGAAGCAACGGGCCTTTATTAATATTGCCACTGCCGCAGGTCAATTCGAAAGTCCGTTTGGGTACTTTATCATTTACTTTGCTCTCTACCTCGTTTCTTCCTTGTTTGTATTTGGATTGGAGGTAAGTTGGAAATTTACGGCACTTTTTGGTTCTGCGTAAACCGTGGCACCCTCAATCACCTCTGGCTTATTCTTAATTTCTTGATCATCCTATACTATTCCGTGTGTTCCAGGAGGGATGGGCACCATTGGATTGCGTTTATTTCTCTGTCATCACATTGACCACTGCCGGTGAGGTTATGAAAACATGTGTGATTGTTCTGTTTAATTTTGTACTTAAATCAAACGCCGCACCATTTCGTTGACAGGGCTTGGAGACTTCGTACCTACTACCGACGAGGCAAAAATTCTTACGTGTAAGTACTTTTTGCTGCACTATTTATACGTAATTTAATGCCTTTGATAATGATTTTACTTATGTTTGCAATTTCACATTTTTCTCCATGGACACAGCTTGTTTCATTTACTTCGGAGTCGCCACAATCGTGAGTGATAGCATTCTCACGCAGCAAGTTAGTGCCCATTTTTCCAATGCACTCATTTGCCATAATGTTTTATGTTTCAATTCTTCTTTAGGGTTTGTTGTTAGGTTCGTTGCTGGCAGGGAGCCTTGATGATGCATCCAAGAAAAATGCATATGAAGCGCAGGTCAAGGATTGTCCCAACTGCATACGTTTGCAAAAGTTGAAACTACGAAGGGCGATGATGGCAGAAAGGCATGCGTCGTTCATGCGAAAAGAGACTCACATTCCGAGCAGTTCCGATGTTCCAGAACCAACCCATGAATCGCCGCCGACGAAACGCTCCAGAGTGGAGGAAGGCTTCCAAGAACTCGGCGAGGTGTATGATAACTCATGCTCTTCCAGCGGTACAAGCACTTGCTCTGAGTGCGAGGCAGAAGCAATGGAATCCAACAATAACAATATTGGATTGGATTTCAATGGCATCAATAATGGTGAAGATGCTTTCCAGTCTTTGAATAGAAGAGAAATGTTTGCGTTGAGCATGAAACCTTCTCGAAACACAATGACGCGGCAGTCACACACACGGCACATGTCTTTGAGGAATGATGCGACGTTGTTGAACAGTTTTCGATCCAATCGAAGTTCAGGCCTTGCAACTCGATCCATCGATGAGACTATGCCACTTTTGGAGACTAGCAGCCTACAAGAACCGAAAGTCTATACGGAAACTACGCCACATTCGAAAGAAATCAGTTTTTTCAATAACGATGATATGTCCTCTCATGCGTCTTCTTCTGAATCTTCGTATTTCGGTTCGAGTAACAAGCCGTTTAGTCGATTGAAGGCTGCCAAATATGTGATCTTAACTTTGAAACAAGCTCTCATGAATTCGGTATTGTAAGTTGTTCGGCAAGGTTTGTTGTTTTGCTTACGTTAAATCTCATTTTCTTTCCCATTCGTTGTTTTTCCTCGCAGCATCATAGCACTTGGTAGCTTCGGATTCTATTGGATAGAGGACATGACCCCTGTTGATTCATTTTATTTCACAACGGTATTACTGACAAGGTATGCACTTTTATGTTTGCTTGTCTTTTTTGCGACGTACTAAGCTGATGACTAGCATCATACCAATCGTATCGTTGTCCAAAGTGTTGGTTATGGAGATATCGTCCCCGTCACAACAGCTGGGAAAGTTTTTGCAACGGTGTATGTTTTGGTCTCTGGAACTGTTTTGCTTAATAACATGACGACGATAAGCATGATCCCGCTAGAACTTCGTAAGAGGAGAATAGAGCACGCGGTTCTTGGACAGGTAAGTCCTTTGAAGTCTGTTCAATTTTATTGATCTCGGGTTCCTGTTGATGCCGTTTATTTTATTGGACGACCCCATATACTTATACCCTCGTCCCCTTTTTTTAGTTTGGCGATCAACTTACCGATGATGAGCTGCGGGTAAGATTACGGTTGATTTCCGCTTTCGTTTTTGCTCAAAATTGTACTCAACATCGTACTCAACACTGCTCTCAAAATTGTACTTTGACTTCTACAGGAACTATCAACCGGCGCCTTGATTAACCGATTGAAATTAGCCACGAATCGACCAGATGGATTGGATGAATGCACCCGAGAAATGTTTTCACTGGCCATGCTGGTGAGAGCCCATGATGTTTTTTTTCAACGTAGCATAATTTTTTCCCCTCTGAACAAATTGTTAAATTCACTCTCATACTGTAGGTTCGTCTCGGAAGAATCACTGAAGGAGACGTCAAGGCCACATTCGCTGCATTTCGTCGATTGGATAAAGGAAATTATGGCAGGTTAAACAGTAGGACCATCATCGAAGGGGAGGTCATGAGGCGCAGAGCTTTGAGTTGCAGGAATTTGGCCGCAATGGATGCAACTCAACACACTTCCAACATTCATTGGGATGCACAGCCAACACCCATTAAGCCCATTGGAGAAATGGGAACTAATTTCGCTTATCCAGTCTCGAATTATCCTCCCGAAATAGCTATATCACCCAATCCAGTAATGAATCCAAACATGAACCCAATCAATCCCATTAATGTATCAATGGGATCAATGAGTAAAGTTCAATCAATGGGGTCAGACTTTCCTACTCATATGTCAGAGGGGGTGGCTTCGACTTTTGATGTTGATGCTTATGAAAGCTGGGCAGCTGGGTGGGGCCATTATGACACAGGATATCCAGAATGCTATTGAGTACTTTCAGCTGTGATAACCAGGTGAAACTCTTTGCATTGATTGAGACAAAACCGCTAATTCCATTCTTCTAAAAACAACAAATTTTGCTATTTATAAACTTTTTGTGATGCTTGGGCATGTTTGGTGACAACATTACATTTTTACCAGTAATGTACTAGTATGAGTGTTATTGTCACCAGAATAGAAGCTATTGTACCAGAAGAAGAAGTGAGAAAACAACAATAATAATGATAATGAAAAATATTACCTAGAGTGGTACATAGATATTCTACCTAGAAGATTGCCACCTCATCATCTTACAGAAATTCTACTTTAGTTTTAGTAAAGGTATGTACTTTGTTTCCAGTGACATAAACTTGTCACTCAGAGATGTGGCACAGTGGTAGCACGTCCACTTCACATGACTTTCCACCTACCTTTGCTGGTTGTTGCAGAGAGATATGGCATACATGATTGTACTGTTGGAGGGTGGTACTTGCAGTACTAACCACCCAATGACCACTGACATTGATGTGTTGTAGTTGTTGCACTGATTTTGTCTCATTATAAGTAAGTGGGTCAAAAATGAGACCAATGACTCTGAGCATTCTTTTTGAATTTTTCAATATGTTGGTTAAAAACATATTCAGATTTTTTTATAATTTAAAGGAATGATATTATCCATGCATTTTATGAGTACCATTGATTCATTATAAAAAAGTCAATTATTCTTCACAAATTCACTTTTGGCTGTGGTATTTTTTTACTTCAAAAGTCACACGAAAAAACATAAAAAGTACTTCACAATTATTTATTCAATTGTAGTTGAAAAGGGCAGGAGAATGAAATAATGACAAAATAGAAATTGGCCAATGTCACAACCTCTGCTTTAACAATTTGAAAAAAGAAATGAAATGTTTTTTAGATGTAAGACAAGTTACAATCATTTTAGCTTCCAGTCTATGACATTATCCACACAAATGGCAAGGTCCCTGAGTTCTCCTGCATTGCCATTTTTTGCTTTTGCTTTCAAAATTTGTGATTTGCCTTATAAAAGTACCTAGTGTAAAAATCATCCATGCGGTACTGTTATTATCAGCCACTAGCTCTACACACCTAACCAACATTGCTGTCATCAACATCATTGCCAACACCAATAACCTATTTTTTGTGTTCTCCATTCCACCTGATTTTTTGGTTGTTGAAAGCATTTGTAACATAGTATTAGTGATGATGCCATGTACAGAGGACAGAGAGTAAGTAGGAAGAAATTATTGCATTGTGCTGGTATCAACTGTCCACTTGCCACATGCCATGATGCTTTGCATTGATCTTGTCTTACTTTGAACGTGTTATTCAACAATAAGATCTATGAACATTTTTTTTTGATATATTCATTACGTGTGATGTAATTAGTCCTTCAGATTTTTGAACTACTGAAAACATTGATTATCTGCCTACATATGGCATCATTTCCTAGTGTGCACACATAGAAGTACTTACATTTGTTTAATCCATTGAATTACATTCATTACCATTGGGTAACTAAGCATTATTAAGGCAGTGGGAGTATAGTATCTAACATAATTTTAACTTTTTGTACTTACATATGTTAGAAATATAAAAAAATCAAATTGAAACAACTGATTCAAGAGTCCCTGTAGTAGGAGGGAAGATTCAACATCATTTCATATCAAAAATGGGAACTTATTTCATCTCTACACATTTAGGTGGGCACACCTGATGTTAAACCCATCTATATTACAGCAATTTGATTGCTAGAAAATTGTTAGAGCAAATAAAGTTACCATTTATTAAATTGTTTCAGATAATTGGTTTTTGTTCAAGGCTTAGAAAAAATGAGCCCCATCATTGTTAATAGAAATGAGAGCTCCATCGTACAGCAGACTAAGAAACAACACAATAACGATAAGATTCCAGTGTAGAGAAACAAGAACCCCCTACAAAAGTCTCGGAATACAAAATTTAAGTTGTTGACACAGATATATGCACCATGGCTGAAAATGAAAGATAGATGCAGTTGCATCATAGTGGAAACATGTTACATTATTTTGTGCCACCTTTAAATAACGATATTGGCACAGTGCATGATGTTCTACTACCTATGTATTTGTACAATACATTGCACAAAGTCATTTGGATAGTTTCTTTTTGACATGACTTAACACTTGTCAACATGATTAAGTACGTAGGTGGGAAAAAAAGCTATGAAGGTACTTTGGTACTACTTTGGTACTAAGTACATGGATTTTGTTTTTTCATAATACTCCTAATAATTAGTGGCTATTTTTTTGCACCATTTTTTCCCCTAAACACAACCTGCAGTAAAATATCGCAAAAAGTAGAAAATTACTTTCATTTCTTACTATCGCTGAAATCGCGTTTTGAATTTTTTATCCTCTTCAAGATGAGGAAACTGGCGTGAGCTACTTGGTAAGTATTCTACAATACCAGCAGTTGTGTTAAAGATAAGACAGTTCAGGGCCAATAAGGGTGTTTTTGGGCCTGAATTTGTCCGTCAGGAAAATGGGACTTCTACACACCGTTGGAAAGCTCTCTTCAAGGGCTTTTCAACGGTGTGTGATAATGTGGAAGATTCTGAGGCAGTTAAAAGTTATGCCTTCCCAAAGTTTTGGTTCTTTTTAGTTGAAGGGCTACAATACTAAAAAAAATCTCAACATCATAAGTCAATACCTTTCTGTTTTATTATACGGTTCTTTTTGAAATATAATTTTTCGATTTATAACGATGATAGTAATTGAAAATATTTTTCTTTAAAACGAAATAAAACAAATCTTGAAAGGTGTAGCGTGATTTCAAAAAAATATTTTTGAGTGGCCACCGTGCATCAACAAAAATTGTTTCGAGCGTTGGCAAAAACGTGAAATATGGACAGACGGTTGAAAAACACCCTTATTGGCCCTGAACTGTCTTACATTATGTAGCAATGGAGCATGGAGCATGTGTGGCTGGTGTAAAAAATAATGAAACAACTCACCAACTCACATCAGATGTGAGAGGCTCTGGCATGAATGACAGCCAATGTTTAACCTAACAGTTGTGAGGAAACAGTCAGTTGGAAACAGAACCATAATGTTGTTACAAATGGTGGCTTGATATGATAAACTGACTGATCTTACTGTACTGTAAGCAGGTGCAGAAAATGAATGGTTAAATTTGGATCACAGAATCCTTCTTCTAGGGAGGAACAGGTAAAACCTTTCCTCTGATGCATACGATCTCTCAAAAGAGCGTCTGTTGTGACACAAAGTTTTTTGATATTACTTCACAAGGATTGATGCTGGTTGGAGTGTAAAATAATAATTCATTAGAAACATTCAAAGGCTTAATTTCTAGATAGCCTTTTTCTAATTATAGGATATGCTCATTGAAGTCATGGGTTCTTTCTGTGCATTGCTTTTATTGTGTATAACAAAATCATATCTCAGAAAAACCATATGACTCTGATCATTAAAAATTGTGAACAAAACACTTTAAAATCTAACTAAATTTGTGAACACTTTTAACTCATACCCAAACAACAAAATTATTGATATGATTTATTTCTGAAAAGTACATTACTTTGCAGCTATAGTTTGAAGGTGAAACAAAATATTTTTTCAGTGTATGTCCCATTTTTGTTTGTGATTTGAATCCAAATATAAAATCCTGATGTATAAGTTTCATGAATGACCTTCATGGAACAAGAGCTGAAGTAATCTTTTGTGAGCAACTTATTTATAATATTCTTAAATTGAATATACAAGAATAATTCTTCAAAATGCAAATATTATTGACAAAAAAGAACTTTTACTGCCAATAACTAGTTTGATTTTGATGGAGACAATAAAAATCAATCTTCAAAGCACAAAATGAAAGCTTTGGATACAAAAAACTTTGAATATTGATCCTGATTCTGAAAAGATCACATACTAGCAATCAGAAATAATTTTGTTAAAATAGTTAGTAATTATGAGTAAGTACATATTGGAATGCATTTTATTTACAATTTGTATATTTGAATTAAGGACAATCATATTAAATGAACTCTATTCTTGAAAAACTCCAGAAAAAAATTACTGGTACCAAACCCTTTTGTTGTAGCAATCTAAAATAATTTAATCAAATTTAACATCAAATTGTGTGAAATTTTATTATTAATGTGAGGAGATATAGATATCATTTTGACTGATTTGAAACAAAATTATTTTATGTTACAAAAAATTATACTGAAATTGGTGACATGTATTATCTTCCATACTGCAAGTGGTAAAAGTAGTGAGCGTGTTGAAAAATTTGGTTAATTAATTTGATGTTCTTCAGGACTTTTCTTTGGTAAATTAACTCTTTCATTTCAGATTTTTGTCTACTTAAAATGTGATTTTTTGTTGAAGTCTCACATACAAAAGTTGTAATTTTGGCAATTGTAAAGGAGATGATATTGAAATGCATTATCCACTAAAAAATAAATGAGATCATTTTGATTTTTTATGATGCATCCTGTTTTTGAGCAATTAATTACACAAATCTGAAATGTTGAAACTAAAATCTCAAATAATGACACAGATCCAAGCTATTCCTTACGTTTCAATTAGAACAGGTCAGTATTTGATTATTACTAAAATGGTGAATTTTAATTCTTTGAAAAAGACCAAAACAAGTTTATTTTACGTATGCTCTTTGGTTGGAATTTTTGATTTTCCATTACCAGTCAGTCTGCTACTGTACTCTTGGATTGCTATGATATTCTTGAGTTTTTCTATCCTTCTTGGGATGAAACTAAGCTTCCCAATTGATTGGTGTGGGTCAAAAAACACCAGATTGATCAATTTATAGACCATTTCTTTCCTATAATACAATGTAGAATAACCCAGTTTATTGAATTTTCTACCTAATTTTTGACTAAATTTTTATATTTTTATCCATTTGAGGAAGTAATTTTGGGTTGATAATTTCTCAACCCTTGCAATGAGCTGTATTAACTGAATTGAATGTTTTTAATTATTTTGAAAATTGTTGTGTGGCAATACTGTGACAATTTAACATTTGCCAAGGAATTGTACTAGCAAAAAATAATGTCACAAAATCTACTCAATTTTGATTGCTTAATAATTTAGTAATATTTGATGGGAGTATTTCGAGTTTGATATGACTTGATCATTATCAATGCTTATCAAACTGTATGAACTCCCATTTATACTAACTCCTACATAGATTTTTAAAATTGCAGGACAATTTTTATTTTTGTGGTGGTGCATAAAATTCTTTTTGGATAATGGGATAATGGGTGTAAGTGAATTGGAGTGTGTATTGGGCATTTTTATTACAGTATGATACTTTTGATTAATTAGCCTAAGTTGTCATTTATAAGGTATGTACAGGTGGATCAATAAATAATATATCTACCCACCATAGCTCTCCGATAAACTTTTCTCAATACTTTCATTTTTGTACTTACCCTAATTTTTTTTGAAATATTTTTCAAATATCATATTGCCTGGATATTCAAGTTAAATTTTGAACTAAATTCCCACATAGAATTTTTTACTATGAAGAAAGAAAACATCAAATTTTTCTTATTGGTTACAATTAATTAAAAATCTAAGACTAAAGATGATTCTCCACTGCCACAATATGTTTTGAAATTAGACCTAAGATTAAGTATATTTTACATAAGAAATTTTGCTACTAGACTAAAAATTTTAAAATAAGTTCTTAGGTAATATCCAATATAAAGTTTGAGTTCCCCAGACCAAAAAGCAAACAAAATCCAACAAACACAAGCACCCCTAAACAAGCAAGTTTGACTCATTAATGAGGCTTCTCAGGTCAGCATTCATTTTTCAGGGTCCAGAGAAGCTTCATTATTTTGCTCATGCCTTCCGATCCAATTGGAGCTCTGGATCCTTGTGTGACAATGACATGACTGCTGGGCAACTCCTAGCACAAAAACCTTCTCTGCTTCCAGGATAATGTCCATTGTAGCCCCTACAAACAAGAAGTCCTCCGCAATTATCTTGGAGGGTAGTTGACCCCAAATTCAAAGTTGAATAAATTCAAGTAAACACTCAATCCTTCTTTTGGTGTCACCAATAAAAAAACTCGGGGGTTGTTTTGTCTTTCTTCTTCAAATGGGTGAGGAGGCCTTTCACCTTGCATAATCTGGCAGTAGATTGACATTGCAATGTTAACATCTTTATTAAAAGTGGTGTCCATGGTCATCATTTCTGGTGAGATGCCTGATGGTGAATCATCATTATATTCAAGTGATTATTAATGCCATGTAGTGTATGATTCCACAAAAAGAAAATGTACATTTTTGAATCCTTTCTACTGTGTTTTTTGCAGTCATCAACAACAGAGTGTCATGATAAAAAGACTATTTACATTCCCTTGGTATGCCTTTGTACACCTTTTCTGTTTTCACAACATTTCTGACAACACTTGTGATGCAGAAAAAAGGGGATTGGGGAGCACTTTTTTGTATCTCTTTTTCCATTGATTTGTGTATTTGCTTTTGTATGGATTTATTTATTTCCAATGATGAATTGGTTTGGAAAGCTTGTCCATGAGTGAGAAATTGAAAGCAACACTCCATCCATTGAACATCTTTGTACCAAAAAACTTTATTTGAAGTCACAAACTGTCATCCACTTTCACTCTAAAAGGAAATTTTCAATGTTGACAAAGTCAGAATACCAAGCTCCTTCAATACCTTTGCCTTTTCTTCCCCCAACGTAGGAGAAGAGTAAAAAACTCTAAAGGTAAGGTAAGTTTTCTCTGGTATGTTGTACACAGAAGTTGCTCGTCTCTTTAAAATTTTGCACTCTCTTGATTTATTTTTGTTAGACTTCCTTGTAGTCATTGATTTTCAAAACAGTCTTGCCAATTTGATGTCTGCCTTCCTCTTTCAGTGCCACATCAAGGACAAGATGCACTTGTTTGTGAATTTGAATATACAGAAGTTTCAACCTTGTCTTAAATAGTGCTGTTCTCATTGTATTTTTAATTGTCCATTCATGCAACAATGATGTGCTTGTCACCTGCACTTGAGCCATGTCTAATGTAGCAGTCATTGTGTACCTCATCCCATCATCCAATTCTCAACATATACAGATGTCTTTTTTGTTTATGTCATATCCATGGGTTGAGTTTCCAATCTTTTTGAAGAATTTGTTGAAATCAATATTCTTTCCCAACTTCCTATAGCTGAATGTTGAATTTGTTATGGGCAATTGCCCATAGGCTATTTTTGTTAGAGCTACCTTGTGATTATTTTTGTTTTGGAACTTTAATCTTTTTTATTCTGTTAATGGTAGCATCAATTGTACTCACTGTGAAGAATCCTTTATCTGGCTTCTAGCCATTGGTCTCAAATGTGTTGCAATTGATAATTGTTGCTAAGATATTGACACTAATACCAAGCTCTTGAAAATCTGCAATTTGTTTTTCCTCATCACTCCCTTTTTTTTGATAGGATGATAGCATCACACCTTCTGACAGTTGTGTTCTTGATGGACTGGCAACTTTCCTTGGCTGTTTTTCAAATATTTCTTCATTGTAGGTTAGAAAATCTTAATTTGTTCATTGTTGTTGAGGATCTAACACCACTAAAATGTTGGTAAACATCATGGATATCATAAGATGATATCTCTCCTTATTGTCTGTTGGGTGTGTCCTTTGCTTAGATTCTCCTTGATGCTTGTCTAGTTTGTCTCTCACCTCATTTGAGATTGATGATCTTCCCCATCTAACCCCAATACAATAACAATGTCTTCATCTGGCATGGATAGTATGCTGGTTTCATTGTGGTTTCATTTTATGTCAGATGAATCATCTGAGTAGTCTTTAGATGATAGTAAATTGGTGTAGCCTAAGTCATCATTTTCATATCCATCATCTTTATTGTTTGACTGTTTGCAAAGCTCATCAAATTCTATCAGGATATTGTATTGTGAGTTTTCAACATCGCCATTTTCATCATTCATCACATTTTCTTTATTTGATGTTACAATGCTTATATCAATGTCAAGCTACTCTACTGGTGACATATTTGAATCATCATCTGTATCCACATCAATAATGAACAGCATGTGATGATGCCACCACCCTAGCCTTTTAAGCCTGTTTTTGTCTTTTGTAGTCATGATGGAAATTTTACCATGTCTTAACTCTCTTTCTCTGAGAGAATTTTCTTTTGTGTTCTCTCTTTTTTGGACTGTTTATGATGACCCCTTCTTGGTGTTTCTGGTTGTTTTTTGATACAGCTTGGTGGTAGCACATTTCTTTGTTTTAATTTTGCTGGTATTGGAGATAGTTTTATCATCATCAAAGTCATTCAAATTGTTTTCTTTGTTTAGCACAACTTTTTCAGCTTCATAGATCACATATGTTGCTTCTCTGAAGTTACGTCTTGCAGATACATGGATGCTAGTACTGATTAAAAATTAAGTGTTGTTGTGCTCATTAAAATTTCATTTTTCAAGCCCTTCAGCAAATAAATTAGAAACTATTCCCAGATTCTTGTAGAATTTAATTGCACTCATTGTAGCATAAAATTTCATGCTAATACACTAAGTAGATATGTATTCAATCATCATTTTTCAATCGAATTAGACCTAATCATTACTAAAAGTAGTAAGTTGCTGCTGTGATAATAAGTAACTATAACATGTGAAATTGTAAGACAATTACTGTTGGCTGTGTTTCTGATATTAGTGAGAGATTACTCTCATTTTGCAATCATCAAATTATGACTTAATTGTTTGTGCTGTGAGAATGTGCTGGGTGATGAGTCTGTAGATTGTCTGTTGTGGTTGGTGCACAATTGGCGGTCCATGTGTTTTTGTATTTTTTAACTCAAAAAACTTTCAAAAAATAAGATTGAAAAAATGACCTTATATTGAAATTCAAATTTAAAGATAATGCAAAAAAATTAAATTGGTTAATAAAGATGAAGAGTATAATTCAGTCATGACAATGCGAAAAGAGGAAAAATGTTCCTAATGAAGAAAATGATTTTTGAGGCAGTTAACTTTATCAAAAAATTAATTCCTACATATAAATTAAACAGTGTGCTAACCAAGCCACTAAACAGTTGCACTAAAGTAAAAATAAAGTAAAAATATTTACTCCTATTTTTGACTGAGTTCATTGTCTCCAAAGTATGTTAGTAGTTTTTCACTGATTCTGATGCTGCAACTAAAACAATCATAAATCATTTGAGACAATATGGAATACTTCTTTTTGAATTTGTAGCAATATTGGTAGGTTGTGTTTGTTGTCATACTCAGTGAACCATACGAAATATTTAATTAAGTAGTAGAGATTTCTTCTGGTGGACCCTGACTGTCTTGTATGTTGGTGCAAATTGAAGAGATGAGTGAATGTGTGAACTTTCAGCTAACTACCATATGTACTTAATTCTCATGCAGTATGACAAAAAGAAATAATGCTTGCAAATTTCCAAATCAACATTATGTATTGTGGATATTATTACAAGTATTATGTAGGAGTAATTGGGACTTGCCTTTGCTAATTAATACCAGATATTCACTTTGAATACTGCAATCATTAAAGGTGAAAACAAGTCCTTTCAGAAAAACAATCCCTGATACCTACTAATACATTTAAAATGAGCCTGAGTAAAAACAAAAAGACAATCCTGGCTTGTTTTTGTGTTTCAAATTCATTAAAAATTTAGGCATGCATATGGTTAGGTTAGTCAATGAGCTAGCTACTTGATAAAGGTGTTTTTCTTTGTAATTTAGAAACAGGCCTTTATTTCATAAAAAGAAAAATGAGCTCTAAAAACATTTGTAAAAATAATCAGAAACAAGTCTGGATCATTTTGAACAATATTGACAGTATGGTACTTAAGTACATTTATGCTCATGCATGCATCTTTACCATTGATTGTCAAAAATATATCACTACATATGTAATATCCAGTACTTACCTATGGAATCCTAGGAAAGAGAGATAATTATTCATACAGAGCTCCTATGTATATGGCAGGCCATCCAACGTGGTGATATTTATTTTTATAACATATCAAAAAGAGATAATCAAAAATAAATAAGAATGATTTACAAGGTATTTCTCCAAAAATGGCTTAACAAAATATTGATTTTTACTCAATTTGTCCTATAACATTTTTTTGTAAGACCTTATAAATATTGTAACAAAACCCAATCTTGAAGTTGAAGTAATAAAATTTTGGCAGTTTTTGAGTTAATTAATTCAATTAAAGCTGGAAAGTAATTAATTTAGAAAATATTTTTTTTGACCAAACTTTCCTCCCTTGTATATTATACTTCAATAAAGGCATTATATTTTTCCCTAAGAAGTTACCAATTATAAAACTAATGAAAGTATAAAAAGTCAAAATCAAAAATGCATGTCATAATAAGATATATAACGCAAAAAAATCCACTGCTGTATGCTCAAATTTTAATTACTAAAGATAATAATATTAAATATCAAAATTTAATTTAAAATTATGCGCCCATAAATGTTTAAACCAAAGCATAGAAAAAAATTATCAAAAAATATTTTTCAATGCCACAGTTCCATTTCTTTTTGAAATTTTATTACTGTAAGTACTTACTCAGTTACCAGTGCAACAAATTTAAAATTCACACTATAATGAGAACTATACTAATAGTTAAGTAAAAATCTAGTTTAATAAATTACTAAAAGAGATAATTATTAATATTTTTAATATACACCCACTTGATATGCATTGAATCATGAATAAACAAGATATATATAATATTTTAAACTTTACTGGTCACAATAAATTAGTTTGTATGGGTATACAAATATTCTTAACATTTTTTTAATGATATTCATATTGAATCAATGCAATGAATATATGATTTTTATCCAGCAGTTTGAAGCTTCTATGAGATCCTTCTTCTAGATATAAACAATGAATGAATAATTTTTAGAAAATTTTGTTCCTATGTTGGCATAGGTTTTTCTTTCTTGTGAAATATGACAATAGGGAACAACAAAATGATAAAACCTAATCACAACATTAATTATGATTTTTTTGTCCAAAATAGTGGTGTTAGTGTCCTGGTACAGTAGTGAATCATGCTCTTTGATAATAATAAAATATTTTAATATCATTTTGAACTTGTGGTAGGGAATGTCAGATGAAGTATTAAGGATTATATTAGTATTGTTAAAATAAAATTATTTTCATTTATACTATAATGTGATACTCATTTTGACTTTGCATTTGTTCATATTATTAGATATGAGTATTAAATGATTTGAATTAAATATTTTTGAAAAAACCTTTTTTCTCATATGGAAGTTAATGAAGATTGCTTGAGAATATGCCCTAAATAATACATCTTCATGAAGATAATTAATGTTCCTACTTCTGCATTTGAATAGTCAGATTAGGTTTTAATTTACTAGCAATTACCATTTGTCATATGGTATATAGTATTTTTAAAATGAAAATTGGTTACTAAATTATCATATCATTTGAGTTAATAGAAAGTTAAATATTGTTGACTAGTAGAAATATAAAATGAGCAAAATTTAAATCATTATTAAAATATTTGTTTACTTTCTTTTAGAGTATTTTTTTTGTTATAGGTGATTACAAAAATATTAGTGATTTTTATTCTTTTACAGTCACACAATTACATTCAATAGTTTATTTAATAAGTTCTTTTTTCCAGGGGCATTTTTTTGTTCTAAATTTTAAGCTTTTTTGTATTTATTTATTATTTCAATTCACAAATAGTTTGAAATATATGTTAAAAATACTGCATATGAACCTATGATTTTGCTAAGTACTAAGAAGACATTATGGAAGGATATTTTTTACAGAATTATCAGAGAATTACTACTATATTAGCAGTTTTTTTATACTCCTATGTAGGTCATTATTTTTGACAGGAGGTTTTATTCAGCAGAACAAAACATTGGATGTTTGATCAGTTGTCTCAAATCTTATTGTTCTCTCATGATAGCCTACACTGGTTTCTGTACTTGATGGATCCAATACTGATCCAATAAATGTTTCATCCATTCACTAGCATAATAATCATTACATAAAAGGGAGTTACATGCTGTACTCATGAATTGCTATAATGTTCGTGATTTTTTCCAAGCTTCTGGGGGCAAAACCAACCTGCCCAATCAATTGGTGAGGGTAAAAAAACACCAAATTCATCAATTAATTGTCATTTATCAATGGAATTGATGAGTAATATTGATGCTGTTTTTGAAGTTTTTGTCAATTTTTCTTGAAAATAAATATGACACAAAAACTAAATATTTATATGAAGAAAAGAGTATCAAATGTAATTTTGAAACTTTTTTGGTGCGAGTAGCATGGTAGGTACGGTATTGTACATTATTTATTACAAGTATATTCAAGTACCTACTACCTCTAACTTACCAATAAATATTACTCCTGTTTGTTTTAAAAAAATGTTTTTGTTATTTTTTCAATTGATGGGAAAAGATGGAAAAATTTCTTCCATAATGAGGAGAGGATTTTTTTGGAGGCAGTTGACTTGTTCAAAAAACATTTGTTCCTAGAAACCAATCACACAGTGCAATAGTAAACTCAACGAACAGTTGCACTAAAAAAAAATTGAAGGAAAAATAGGTATTTATTATTGGCTGATTTCACTGCCTCCAAAGTATATTATACACGTTTGATTTGAGAGAAAAAAATAAAAAACAGTCAGACATAAGTACACAGTGTGTTTCGTAAGTACACTCTAATACACCGTCCGTTTGGAAGCTTGCTGAGGCCTTTGAACACTTTCAAGGTCTTCCGTCGAACATGAAAAATAAATACAATACCTTACGGTACTCTGTGGTTCTCTTTTAGGGCATGCAGTTGAGTTGCCCTGCTTCGGAGTATTCGTGGTAGGAGTAATAATGGAAGCATGCTTGCAATGCTGGTGGAGCAATAAATTATTGTTCTATGTAATTTAGTGAGCATGCGCTCAAAAATTTTGAGCGCATGCACTAAAAAATGTGCGCTCAAAAAAAATGTGCGCTCATTTTTTACAATTAGTTTTGGACTTGCTTAAAATGGTTAGATCTTTAAAATGATATTATATATTAAAGGTACTGTAATGAAAAAATTATATTTATACCAATGTTTGTTAAAAACATTTTTTATTTTTTTTGATATTACCAGTATTTATTTTTTTTATTTCGTTTTTCAAATTTAAAGGTAACACATATGTAAAAATTATTAATTACCTATAATTGTTAAACGTTTCTAAAAAACGTTTTGTAAACCGAGACAAACAACATTTTGATATTTTTTTTTATTTTACCAGTAAATATTTTTTATTTCATTTTTTACATTTAAAGGTAACATGTAGTTCAAAAAATCATAATTACCTATAACTTTTAAATGTTTCTAAAAAACGATTTGTAAACCGAGACAAACAACATTTTTGATAGAT